>JAQIXP010003991.1:0-12168 GCA_034700285.1 Proteroiulus fuscus
GCAAATTCACCCAATACGAAGTCCGGAGGGTGGCATTTCCTAGCCGCCCTCCGTGACTAACTTAACCTAAAAATTTTATGTTTTTTTCTAAAAATAACCCCCAAAATAGAGTAAAAATAAACGGAAGCAAATGGGGTCAAGGGAGAAACAATAAGAAAATCCCAAAAAATATTCTAGAAGCAAAATCGGGAGGGGGCGTTTGAGGGATACAACTAGATTAACGTAGATTAACATAGAAAACACCCCAAACCCCCCCCCCCTCAAAAAATCTTCAGGCATGGGAAAGTTTTGAAAAAACTCACGTCCAAAAAAAAGGATTACAAACAGGGAAGAGAAAACATACAAGATGCAAAGAACAATAGGGAAATGAAAAGGCAAGAAAACAAGCAAAACAGCAAGAGCAAAACATGCAAAAACTGAAACAAACCTAGAAAGCCGCAGCCCAGTGGTGTCTGTACCCAAATTGTAGATTTTGGGCCAGTTCATATAAGTCGAGGATCACTAGAATTTCATCCCTTGTGGTTACGGTGGAAGCCACTTCAGGGGCATCCGCCGGGGTGAATAAACATGAGGACCGTTTCCTCCAAGCGTAGGGGATAGGAAAAGCCCCTAAAAAGTGTGTCCCAGCATGGCAGGGCATGTAGGCGGCAGTGCGGGCATGTGGCCTGCAAAAGTCGAGCCACGGCGCGAGGGAGACGGCACAGCAGATGGAGAGCAGGGACTAAGGACCGCTGTGGCGAAATGGCGTTCAGCTCCGGCGGAACAAAGATGTGCCCGTGCTTAGGCACGCAAAGAAGAAGACGCCATCTGGGTTCTGCCGGCTGTTGAGGACGGCGAAGCGGCCGCCTAACTGGAAACACAGGTGTGGATGCGAGATGAAAGGATGGAGCAGGTGCATCAAACCATAACGAATGCAGCAAACCTGGCAGAAAGACCGGTGGATAGGCCTCCTGTTGGGGATCGTCCCAATGCCAGTCGTCTGGAATCTCCTCGGCCCGCAAGGAAATGTCCAAAATAGTCGAGTCAGCTTCTACAGATGGTCCGACAATAGTGAGAGTGGGCGAAATCACCCCGACTTGGGACGAGCTGCCATCTTGGATATGGTCTGAGCTGAGCATATCGACACTGGAGGGCGCCACTGCTAGGTGAAAGGAAATGGCTGTTGCTGGGGGACCCGCTTCTGGGAGTACGGGATTTGCGGTAGCTGCCTGGAAGGTGACGGCATTCTGAGCAATGCATGTGGTAACGATGCTGTGCAGCCACTCGCACAGCTGATGCACTACAGCATAACATGGATTCTGGATGGACAGGGCGGCCAGCAGTGCCAATATTTGGAGGAACAAATCCCAATCGGATTCCAAAATGATCACGGGATCCATACTGTTAGAGAAGGAATGTATGGAAATGTTTAGTGAAAAATAGAGGGAAACATCTCGAAAAAACCATAAACAAGTGTCTGGAGTAATTGGCAGAGGCGAATCCCAAAAACGTAAGTACAAGTTTGGGAAATGAGCATGCCGTACGTAAAAAGCAAAGGAACCGATCGTGATACGGAAAAGTGACTTTACCTGATCTGGTGTGAAGAAAGCAGATACGAAAGAGTATCGAAAGTTGATAAAAATTGCCAGAACGAGAGCAGCGTCTAAACTTAGGAGAATGTGAGCCAAGAATGACTCGAAAAGACACACCAGATCGATAGAAATAGGGGGAAAAGGGACATTGACATTCAAAGGATTAGCCCTCAGATGCTGAATTGATACCAGATGTATCAAATTTAGCAGGGACAAGTGAGGGTCAAAGTGCAAATATTGAAATGAAACCATTGTTATGGTCAGGCCGAATAGGTCACTGACCATTTCTGGTAAATAGGCCATCGAAGGCCCTACCAGAAAGAACCATCTGGGAATATAAAATTCCCAGAAATGGAAGCAAAATATGTAAAACTGAAAGTACGGCTTAAACAATAAGCCTTGCTCATTGAAATACGTAAATCCATTGAATTTGGTTGTTCCATGGATGATTTGCATTCCATGGGCGACCAGAAAGATACCAAACAAGCACTGAATACTGAATCTAAGATCTTGTTCTAGATTTGGTGGGTTTATGGAGGAGAGCTGGACAAGGCAGATATAAATCCAATTCAGGACGAAAATTCCAACCAAAGGTAAGTAATTTGGAATTGTATGGGGTAATTTCGATCCAAGCCAGTCTACACAGGTGTAGAAGCAAGTCGTCCAGCCAGACGTCCAAATCCCAGGAAAACAACTCCAAAATCTCAAGGTAACTTGAAAATTGTTTGGGAAAATTCGAATTAGCCTTAGTGTTTTAAGCCAGAAAAAAGTAGATAGCAAGCACTAGGTCCAAATCCCTGAGTGAACACCACCAATGGAGCAAAATTTGAAAATAAAGAGATCCAATGGTGAACCAGAATTCAGAAATACTCATTACCCTAGGATTTGGGCAGAAATCTTTAGCCAGATTAGGATTAGGCATAGAGATAAGTTGGATAGTTGTAGAATCCAGAGCCAGATCAGGGGAATCACTGGTGAAGGCCAGAAATTCACTTAGAATTTCCGGATCTGGCTGCAGTTCTCCATTATTGTAAAATGGAGGCTGCACTGGATCTGGATAATGGGGCCATTAGTGAGGTGGAATTTTGGCCAAGAGAGCCAATTCCGCACCACGTCCTAACTTGTAGCTTGTAGTCCTATGGTAGTTAGGTTGACCCGGACGTGCCAATTGTAGAGATCAGAGATCCTTAAAGTGTTGGAGAGCCAGCATGTTTTGAAGCTGGCTCCAGCACTCCGGGGTATCTGGAAACTGTGATTGAATGTATGGTAAGACAAATCTTCGAAAAAAGATAAAACTTTCTTCGGAATACTGAGCAACACAATCGTAGATAGCAGCTTCGAGCGACGTGATTTCAAGATGCCGGAATCGGGCCGGAGCTTGTCTCGGACCTTGCCGAAGTCGCAAATCACGCACGGAAACGGGGAACTGTTGCGACGTCTTGTACTGGCGGGGTTAGAGTCATAGGATTTCCTACAACCACGGCCGGTGCTGCTGTATCGTCGACCGCTGGGACGTACGTTGGAGTTTTTCTTGGATGTCCTCGGCGACCACGACGAACCACTGGAAGTGGCATGGCGTTGTCTACAGCTTCTGGAGCAGCATACGGCATCAGTTCTGATTCGTTTAACTGGCCCAGATTTATTGAATGCGTCGGATCCCAGAGTTGGTAAATGGTGGGTCCGATGATTTTCGAAACTTCATACACGCCGTCGCATTTTGGCGCGAATTTGGCAGTGAAGCCTTTCGCCGCCGAGCTTTGTGCGTGAGTACGTAGGAGTACTGGATCGCCCTCTTGGAATGCTGTCGGAGTCACATTGGAATTTTGCTGCCGACGTAGATCTTGGGCCTTTTCTTGCGCATCTTTTGCTTCAAGAACCATCAGAGACAAACTGCGCAGGAATTCTGTCACCGGCGTTTGTGTAAAGGCCGGATCGTGGCAAAATGCGCTGCATTCCAGCACGGAGTCTCGTGGTTGTCGCGGTTTGCATCCGAAAGTTAACAGATGCTGCAAAAATCCAGTGACGGAACTTGGAGTAGTGTTCACCGACCAGCGGATGGCTGTCAGGTGAACATCCCATTCGGTTTGAAGATCTTGCACAGCGATGGCCAACTTTGGCTTGATGTCATGGTGCGTACGTTCCACCGGATTCGCCCGAGGTAGCCGGGTTGCCACGTACTGCAAGTGAATTTGCATACTGCTGGCGACCTGTTTCATCACTGCGGAGATGAATTGTGTGCCATTGTCACACCGTAAGGACTTCGGAAACCCGTAACGCATGAAGATGTCTTGCGACAGGATCCGGATAATGGCTTCGGTCGTTGCCAAAGGTAGAGGAAAAATCTCGAGGAAACCGGTAGCGATGTCCATTGCCAAGAAGACAAACTCTCAGGGTTTCAAACCGTTCCGGAATTCGGGGCGACACTTGATTGTTTGCCACGGAGGAATTCTTCGGCTTGAATTTGTGGCAGTCGACGCATCCAGCGATGAATTTACTGACGTCCTGCATCAACCCTGGCCAGTAGTATTTCACGAGAATTTTCTGACTGGTACTAGAAATTCCCGGGTGCGCAGCTTCCGGCAAGGTATGATTCCAGCGGATTATGCGTTGCACCAGGCCTTCAGGAATGCAGAGACAGGGCTCTACAGAGTCCTGACCGCTCAAGTACCGATATAACACATCGTGGATGAGTGTGTATCCGCGATTGATGAATGTGTTGTCGGATCTTGTAGTCTTCAAGTTCGGATTCCAGGCATTTGATTTCTCTCCAGTGGGGATCTGCATCCTGGAGTCGCCTGAAGTCGTCAGCTGGCAAGGGCTGCTCATCTAACATAATAGCTTGAATGAGGACCACTGGTTCGATGTCGCCCGTGGGCTGGGACAGCAAATCCGCGAGGACATTCAATTTGCCGGGAATATATTCCACATCAAAATTGTAGTTCTGCACTGATAGTGCCCACCTTGCCAGACGTCCAGACGGGGTCTTCAATGACATTAACCACCGCAATGGACGATGATCCGTGTGAATCACGAAACGTAATCCATCGACATATCCACGGAATTTTTCGATAGCCCAAATGACGGCAAGAGCTTCCTTTTCGATGGTCGAATAATTCTTTTGAGCAGGATTAAACTGCTTTGAGGTATATTCGATCACGCGTTGGTCGCTGCCATCTCCTTGTACTAAGGCCGAGCCCATGGCGGCACCACTGGCGTCTGTGTAAAGACGGAATCCCTTGGTGAAATCCAGTTGAGCCAGGATTGGGGCTTCGCAGAGCTTCTGCTTCAAGATGTTAAATGCATTTTGACATTCCAGATTGAAATTGAATGGAACGTCCTTCTTGAGCAGAGCATTGAGTAGGGCTGCAATTTGGGCAAGATTCGGAATAAACTTGCCAAACCATCTGCAAGCCGACACAAACGATTTTATCTGCTTGGTATTGATAGGGAATTCCATTTGCAGAATGGCATCGATCTTCTCTGTACACGGCTTGATGCCTTCTGGAGACAGATAGTGGCCAAGGAATTTCACCTCAGATTTGAAGAAATGGCATTTCTTACGCTTCAGGTAAAAATTATTTTTGCACATTAGCTGAAAGACCTTTCTCATATCAACGAGGTGACCTCGGAAGGTGTCAGATGCGACGACCAGATCGTCCTGAAATGGATCTGACGTGTCTTCCGGAAGCATGCGCATCATCTTTTCAACGACTCATTGACAGTGTGCGGACGAATTGCGGGCACCCATGGGCATCCTGGTGTACTGGAATAGTCCCTGATGAGTAGCCGTAGCGAAGAATTTTCGAGAATCCTCCGAAATGGGAATCTGCCAATAGCAATTGGTCAGATCCAGAGTTGACATGTACGGCTTGCAGCGGACCCGTGCCAAGATGTCATCTATCTTGGGAAACGGATACACGTCTGGAACCGTCGGTTGATTAAGTCGTCGGAAATCCGTAACCAGTCGAAACTCCGTCTTTGCATCGTCCTTCGAGACCAGCAGTGATGGAGCAGCCCACTCGGATTTGCAAGGTTCCGAGTAGCCTTTATCGATCAACTGCTGAACTTTGTTGTCCATGATTTTCCGTTTAGCAAGTGAAATGGTGTACGGATGTTGCATGCTCGGCTTAGCTGCTGGATTCACCTGAATCACTTGCGCCTCGACGTTAGCATGCCCCGCAGTTCTCCGAAAAGGTCCGCAAATTCACGGATCAGGTCATTCACCTGCGATTTCTGTTCAGGACTCAGACCTGTAGCCTCATCGGGATGGAGCAGCAGTGAGATAGCTGTCTGTTCCACCATGGATCTCGGATCATCGGTTGTTTGCGCATCTTCAACTCGAATGTCGGAACCTCCAGGATGGATCTTCACAGCACCGCATTCGACAGGCTGATATGAATGACGAGTTGAGTTGCCGTGAATCCACCAAGTCTTCTCCATATCATTAAGGCAGACTCCCATCTTCTCCAGCAAGTCTATGCCAAAAAAAATTGGAGTATCTTCGAACGATGGAATGACGACAATGGTGTGTAGACACATATTGCCGTCCAACTCGATCTCGACCTGTGCTGAGTACGTCTCCAGATGTAGATTCCGATGATCCGCCAAGGAAATTGGGCACGTGTATGGCATCAATGGAACTTGGATTTCCTTCAGGAGTTCGTAGAGTTGACGACCTCCCAAAGTTGATGTTGATCCACCGTCCATGAGCACGGAAATCACGTTTCCCTCGATCTGGGCTTCCACCTGTATTAGCCGCGAACCCCCTCAGTTGCTGGAGGATTGTATTGGTTCGTGGCAGGTGGAGCAGACACTACCACCATGTTGGAAGCTTGCAGTCACACGTTTCTTGCTTTGCGACCTTTCTTCCCACATTGTTTTGGACATTCCCAAACGTTGACATCAGGTTCACCGCACACGTAACACTCGTACTTGTCGGTCACTGGACGTCCACGCGAGTTCTGTCGGCGTGGAGGACCTCCTCCTGAAGGATTGTTAGATTTTGGAGGCACCTCCTTGCTCTCAGATGTGTTGAAATTGCTCGACTGAGCACCAGGCTTATCGTGGTTGTTACTGCCATGACTGTTGTTCGGCTGCTTGGCCGGATAGCGCGGATTTCCTCCTGTCTTGGGTGGCTGTCCTTGTGGCTTGTCAGATCCTTTGGAGTTATTGTTCTTCGGTGGGTCCTGGCTCGGAGTCGGCTCCTTATTTTTCTGGTGCTGGTGACGATTCTGTGTTCGTTCGCTCAGCCCAGTGCCAGGATCCATAGAAGGCCAGTCGTCACCACGACTGAAACGTTTCTCGATGGCCATCACCACTGACTGAAGATGGTCCAGAGTGAGAATCTCCTCGTTGGTGATGGCTACCAGAATAGATGGATGTAGACCCCCTAAGATGATCTCGACCTGGATCCGTTCATCGACTGGATAATCAAATTCGTCGAATTTCGCCATCATGTGAATCAGAAAGTCGGATACCAGTTGTCCTTTTCTCTGGCCATATTCTGTGATCTGCGACCAAAGTTTGACATTGGATCGGACCACGCAGTAGCGGCGGTCCATGGCTTTGCAGATTTCGGCCCAGGTAGGAAATCGCTTGACAGCTAACTCCCACCATTTCCGGGCCTCATCTTCTAATAGCCACCTTAGGGTGCTCATCATTTTATTGTCAGAAAAATTGAAGTCGCGCTGGATGGACGTGACAGTGGCCATCCAGCTTTTGTATTCTTCGCTTTTTCCTCGGAAAACTCATACGATGGAACGCATCTTGGAGCTGACGTAGACGGTCTTCTCGGAGTTTTTCCTCTCTGTCCACAGAAGAACGGCCCTGACCCGGGGCACCCAGGGGGTACTTGGATGCCGTGGTGACCCCCCCCAGAGGAGAGGCTAGAGCGTTAATTCGCTGGTCCGGGTTAGGCTGTTCCAGCTGGGGTGGTGGATACCCCATCTGAGGCTGAATTCCAGAGAAACCTTCTTGGATTATGGGAGCCCAAGGGTTGCTACCATCATGGAATATAGGAGCTGCCCCCCAGGTCATCAGACCTGGAGGAGCAGAAATTACAGAACCTCTAGCAGACGGATGTGCAGGAGGCATCTTGTTGGACTGCGTTCCGGTACCGGGGAGAGACTGGATATGCATGTCTACTCGGAGTCCGGGGGGCCCCCCTGGGGACAGAGGAACAGGTGAGGGAACCCTGCTGGTTGTCTGACGACGCTCAGCTTGCAGAATAGCCAACTGATCCATGATATCCTTCAGAGTGCTCTGGATATCTGGATCTGCAGGAGGTCTAGGAGCCACCGACTTTTGTGGAGAAAGTGTGGGCGGTCCTTAGGCATTCTCCTGCAAAGTATTGAGGAGGGCCTTCCATGCTATTGGATTTTGCTTTAACACAAGCAGTTCCAGATCCATGGTGGCCTCCCATGCGTCGGCTGTGTCCTGATCCATCTCTGGAGGGGTGAAGCAGGGGAATCTCCAGCGAATGACATGTTGTAAAAGGACTACAGGGGAATGTAGGCAAAACTGTGTCCAAATAAAGAAAAACAGGGAAACCAAGTAGTTGGAAACACCCTGACTGGATTGTGGGTAATTAGGTATTGCAAACCAGACTCCAGAAAGATATCTCATAAAGAGATGAAAAACCCAAAAATTCACAATACTGAGTGGAATGGAAAATTCACACTCAGAATTGGACAAAAAACGTGAATTCTGGTTGGAAATGCTCCAGAATTCCGACTTTTCTAAGGTTTTTCCTTACGCGGTACTGTTTTCCCCTTCTAGGTTGCACGTTTGGGCCACCATAGAAGGAAAGGCAGAATCCAAGGTGGCGGCTGCTCGATTGGGAACAAGCGCGTGGACGCCGAAAAATGGACAAAAACTGCAGAATTGCGGTAAGAATCTTTCTGTTTTTAATTTTTCGAGATAGATTAGGGATTAATCTACCCTCGAAATCGGTAATGGGGGTTTTTATGCCCTCGCGCCGAGTGGAAAGGCAGGAATTGTCAGCCATGAGGCCCCACGTTGGGCGCCATTGATACGATGGGGATGCATTTTACATGAGAAAATAGGAACTGCACTCATCGTATTCTTTTCGGAGTTGAGACGGATAATTTATGCAGGGAATGAAGTGATAATGCATTTACTGTAGCTTAAGATGTGGGGTTCACAAATGAACCACTGGAGAATTAAACCAAGAATGAGAGTTTCGATGTTGTGAGTCTTAGTTCTTTTATTCAGTAAAAAGAAAATTTTTTGGGAGACGTCCAAAGCACGTCTTTCCAGAAGGATACAGAATTATGCGAATAATAATAAATTACACTTTTACACAAAAAGTAAACGTAGAAAGAACCTAGAGATTGCAAATTCACCCAATACGAAGTCCGGAGGGTGGCATTTCCTAGCCGCCCTCCGTGACTAACTTAACCTAAAAATTTTGTGTTTTATTCTAAAAATAACCCCCAAAACAGAGTAAAAATAAACGGGGGCAAATGGGGTCAAGGGAGAAACAATAAGAAAATCCCAAAAAATATTCTAGAAGCGAAATCGGGAGGGGGCGTTCGAGGGTTACAACTAGATTAACGTAGAAAACACCCCAATTAATTAATTAAATGTGTCCCTCAACTTTTTTGTCATTACCTTCCAGTGTCATAAATTGTTTTACAATGTCAGCTAGATGGCGCTGGCATCATTTTCACATTTACAAACTTTTGCATCCTATGTTAATTTGTTCAGAAATAACAATAGATGGATTACATTCATTTCGTAGCAAAAATGGCAACGTTTTAAAGTTCAAAAAAGCAAGGTTATGCTTTCTATGGTCATTACCTTCCACCATTGGTATTAAAATCTGGTATTAATAAGGTACTGATCAATTGGATTAAAATGTTAATTATGATTAACAAATATTAAAATTTAAAAGAAACTAAAAAAAATATCAAGGTACTCAATTGTTACGCATAAATGAATGAAAATGTCATTACCTTCCGAGATAGTGATAATTTTCCATAGAGGAAGGTAATGACAAAAATGTACCAAAATACACTGAAATCCCTATCTTTTGCATACCTAAAAAAAGAACGCCTTGGTATTATTTGTTGCAGCTATTTTTCTCAAGTTGGTTACATATTATTAAGTATAAAAATGTTTTATTTGAATAGAAAATTAAAAAAATTTTTTCCCACTTTCTGATATCTGAAATTGTACAGTTGAGGTGGAATCTATATATATAAAAGAAGATGTCCTGACATACTGACTGACTGACTCATCATCGCCCAGCCCAAATCGCTGGGCTTAGCAACATGAAATTTGGATATGCTGTGCCTTATATCACATAGGCACAGGATAAGAAGGGATTTTTCGAAATTCCACTCCTAGAGGGAGCTACGGGCAATAAAGTGATCTACGCATAATCAACCCTCAGGGCCAAACCGCTGACCCAAGAAACATGAAATTTGGACAGTATATTTCTTTCATGATATAGGAAAAGGGATAGTTGGGATTTTTTCAAATTCTTCTCCTAGAGGGAGCTACGGGCAAAAAGTGATCGACAGATAATGGACGCCCAGGCCAAACTGCTATGCCAAGAAACATGAAATTTCACCAGTATGTTCCTTACATGATATAGCAAAAGGTGTAGTCGGGATTTTTCCAAATTCTACTCCTAGAGGGAACTACGGGCAAAATAATGATCTACGCATAATTTACCCTCAGGGCCAAACCGCTGGGCCAAAAGACATTAAATTCGGACAGTATAGTCCTTACATGATATAGCAAAAGGTGTAGTTGGGATTTTTCCAAATTCTACTCCTAGTGGGCGCTATGGGCAATAAAGTTATATACAGGAAATTGGCGCTAAGACCAAACCACTGGGCCTAGCAACATGAAATATGGATAGTATATTCATTTAGGAATGTAGGCTAAGACATTGAAAGCATTTTTTTCAAATTTCACTCCTAGAGGGAGCTACGGGCAATAAAGTGATCTACGCATAATTAACACTTAGCCCAAACCGCTGGGCTTAGCAACATGAAATTTGGACAGTATCTTACAATAGTGATAAAAGCTAAGACAATGTAAGTATTTTTCCAAATTCCACTCCTAGAGGGAGCTGCAGGCAATAAAGTGATATAGAGGAAATTGGTGCTAAGACCAAACCGCTGGGCCTAGGAATATGAAATTTGGATAGTATCTTCACTTAGGGATGTAGACTAAGGCGTAGTGAGCATTTTTCCGTATTCCCCTCCTAGAGGGAGCTATGGCCAATACAGGTAAAAAACATAACAGGGATTTTTTTTAAATTACATTCCTACTGGTATCTACGGGATGTTAACTGGGGTTTACATATTATCTCACAAAGCGAGTTGCTCATACACAGTAACACAGCAGACTTCAATATGTTTCCCCCAAATTTCGCGCGGACGAAGTATCAGGTCGACCAGCTAGTCACTCATATGGGGGTAGTAAGGCGTGGGAACGCTCCACTTTGTCTTATTTTTTTAAAATTGGAAAAAGTTGGGAAACTCGATTTTCCCAACGTTATCCAATCGCTTTGATAACCTTTCATTGCCATTACACAGAAAGAAATAGGCATTTTTGGTTGTTTTAAAGCCATTTTTGATAGTTTTTGAGCAAAAAAAAAAGTCGCTTGCGGTGGCATTATTGCCTGCAGCCCAAATTTTAAAAACTTTTTTAATGAAGAAATAGGCATTTTTTTTAGTGATTTTAACCCATTTTTGATTAAAAAAAAAAAAAAGTTGCCTGCACCGCCATTTACTGTCAGTTTTTTTTTCAAATATGCACAAAATCATTTAAATTTCCGCCTGCAGCCCAAATTTTGAAAAAAATTAATTAATGGATTAATGCGCATTTTTGGTTCTTTTTAGCCCATTTCCGAGTGTTTTTTGAGCAAAAAAGACGCCTACAGCGCTTGTTTGATAAATGTTGGGTAAGTCACCATGGAAAAGTTGTGGACATTTTGTTATTTCTCCCCCCTCCTTAAGAATTTTGCTTTGCTACCGCCCTGATTGGGATATGCCAATGACGAAGGGATAAGGCCTTACCATTCGGTTTGGTAATCGCAACCGATAGTTTAGAGAGTACAGTTTCCAAAATCCGAGCCGCATTTGTATCTCCGACTTGATCAAAACAAAGAATATTGTAATACAAAAATTACCTTACGTAAGTGTTGGAATTGGTTGGAATTTTGCTAATTTAATCATTTAATAAAAATGACCACATTTCCTATGAAATATTTATATAGTTACTGGAATATCTTTTCCCCAAATCTGAGGCTTTTAACATAGTTTATTCCCAACTTGGTACCATTTTGCCATAAAAACGCTGTTATCTCCAAATCAACTTTTGGCTTATTTTCCACTAGAATCTAAATTAAGCCTTCGTCATAATAAATCGTTATGTATATATAACGACTCCTTTTTGAGGTACTCCGAGGTTCATCATTTACATTGAAATAATGCCGAGGTACGTTATATGAGGTCATTCCGAGCGAAGTGAGGAATGCCGATTATAACGGACAGAGGATTATTTCAATGTAACGGGAGGAGTACCTCAAAAAGGAGTCGTTATACAACATAACACACAC
>JAQIXP010003992.1:0-12167 GCA_034700285.1 Proteroiulus fuscus
TTCATTTGACACATTTCACAACGTGATGCAATACGCTAATTAATACCAAAATTAAACATTTCCCGGATTAGTTACAGACTTATTTCCATGTGTAAAATATTCTGAAGAAAGTTCATGGTTTCTACAGAATTGGATCAAGTTTCTATTGAATAAGTTAAATTTCTTCAGAACTTAAATGCAAATTTTCTACAGAAATTCGCTACCTGTATGTAGATATATTTTATGCTTGCAGAAATTCATTTTTAAGCCACTTTGTTGAGTATTCCATTTGGACTTAATTACTAATTTGAACATGTTTGAATGATGGGCTAAACAGGTACTTTTGATGGTGATGTATGTTATAAGTTATGTTTATGTTATTGACAATGCTTATTTTTCAGTTCGAATCCCATTTATGTTAGCAACCATTTTTGGACCCACAAATATTATTTTACCTTGGAAATGAATGTTATTTTTAAGAGATTTGTTTGTTTTATTTTATTCTAAATGTGATGTGTATCTCTGCATGCCTGTGTATAACATTTCCTTTTCTATAAAGGTTTCAGTATTCTTGAGAATTTCATGGGGTTTATTGATAAAGGAAGTGTAATTCTATTAATATTTCAAATGTATACACCTAAAGGATGTATACTGCAGACGTTCCATTGCAGGAGCGCCTTATAGCCTTTAACTGTAATTTTGCGTTTTCATTTCTATAACAATCCAACGCACCTATTTTTACAATTGGAAGAAGTTTGTGCACTTGATTGCTTCCATAGGTTAAGGAGAAATTAATAAAGAAAATGAAGAGAATTTTTGATGAGAGAATTTTAACGGCAATTTTGGAGTGTTCCAAAAGTGTGGCTTGAATTCCCTGTTGAGGAATTAAGATGAGTAGTTTATCCTCTCAGCATGCTTGTTATTTCTCTCCCAATCTCCTTCATTTTCTCCATTTATTTCTTAAACCCCATCCCCCTCCCCCTCTTTTCCCCCTTTCTCCCCCTCCCCCCTCCTTACCCTACCCGCGTAGTATAACTCCTATCTCGCTTTGCTTTAAGCCCTTTGCTATTTTAGCTCCCGTCCATTATGTTAATGATTTCGTTTTGCCAATGTCTTAGAATTTGCCTTTTAGTTGGAACTCGTTTCTCACTTTGTCTTTTCTGCATTTTATGCTGATGAAAAACGTTTCCGATTTTTGCCTTTTCTTAAGAATAGTTGAAATAGCGCACTCTCTCTCTCTGAATTCAATGTCCCCCCCATTTTGTCCATGCCCATTGTCTTTTGTGACTACATGTGTGTGCTGTAATGCATAGCTTTGCTCTAGCTGTGTGGTTTTACATTATGCAGAATTCAAAAGTGGGGGTTATATTGGATTGAACCCTAAGTATATATATTTATCATTCTCCAAATGCCAACTGACATTGTTAGTAGATATTCTTCAAATTTTATGGATGAAAAATCTAAATCGATTGAAACAAGCTATAAGGTAATTTAAAATTTACATATAAATAAAAAGACATCCTCGATAGAGTTACAATATTTGAATTCAATTCCAACCTTATTTTCAACTTCTGTACTGATATACCTATCGAGACATTAAATTTTCAAAAACTGAACGGATATTCAAATTGTCATACAATATTTGCCATCGTTTTAAACAGACCATTCAAATAATCGATACATGGTCCTGAAATCTATTCATGGGATTGGGATTGGTTTGCGTGGCATTTTATAACATGGATGCAATTTTTTCTTGACCAAATCCCCTGGAATTTTATTTTCAGCGTATAGAAACAACATGTTGTTAGTAGAATTATGATTTGATAAAGCAATCATATTTGGGTTGATAACATTGCTCATGTAATATTTAATCTGCATGTTATATCTTGGAAATTTCAAGAAAGTCCTATTTCTAGATTTATAAATATCATTCATAGGGCTATATACCTGCATTTCTTTAGTTTTTGAACTAACTTTAGAAATGCTTATGAAAAATAATTTCTTTACATGGCAGTCCTATAAAATAACTGACATAAATTCAACCAATTTGTTTCCTTATAGCTTTCTTTAATAACTGCTTATTTTAATAAAGTTATTTTTGGGAATGGATTATCTTTGGATTCATTTTCTGCAGCTTTAACATTTGATGTTACTAAGGTTAGTTAATAACAGCTCGATTATTTTGGTAGCAACAAAAATATCTTGTCATATTTATGCTTTAAACCTCTTGTCACGGATGTTTATCTGTCCTGACTATACAGTAAGCAGGATGTTGTTTGTTTTGCAATTCATGTTTGTTATGCCCGTGTCCAGGCGTTAATCTGTTTGCACAACAACCCTTGTGATTTGTTTGATTTCAAGATTATTTAACCATTAATCACTAGCAGAGACTACCTATATATATACTAGGCCCCATTCATGCAGTGACCTTTCTTGAAGCTATATAGTGTAGTGCATGATTTGTCAAAATTCATAATGGTTCATGTCCGATGGATTCACAAATATGAAGTTAAATATGTATTGACAAACGATGGACTGGATTCCTTGCTGGTCGTTACGTAAGCAAATTTCATATTGAACTTGTGTTTAGCAAGTTGCTTATTTTGAATTGAAAAGATCAGTTTTTGATCGTATTCCATGCAATGAGTTGTCTTAACAAATAATGGAGAAATTGCGATAAAAGTATACAAAGAGTGTGTATCAGTTTAGAAATAATGAGCTACAAAAACTAAGACGGTTTTAAGCATCCAAAATGGCCGCTTCGTATTGAAAAACACGATATCAGGCTTGTAAGCTCAATATTTTCGGTTAGCTTTTCTATAGTGCATGCATCTTCCAGCAAGTCTTCCACCATTGGTAAAAATCCGTTGAGTGTGTGAGTTTGAATGGTCCATCAGCTTATGTTTAGGCTGGCCTGCATGAATGAATACATAGGGGTAAAAGGGTTGAAGCCCATAAAAGTCCCCCATTGCAGCTTGACATGAGGCTGTTCAGTGGACGACAGTTGTAGACCTGTGGTTTAACCCTTTGTTGGCCAACTCTATATTATGATTAGCTTATCGTGTATTTTAATATACACGACTGACCAATGAATAATGCCAGTTTTTTCGGTGACGACCTCTCACTGGCAAAGGCCAGTCCCAGGTTATTAAGACCCTAGGTCCTGTTGAACCCAATCCAATTAGTATGGGCCTTGTCCAGCAACTCATGCATTGACCCATTCCTTTTGTACAATAAAAACGATAAGCTTAAAAGAGAACATATATTTTCTGAATCCATTCTGCTTTGACTTTGTCCTGCGTTCAAGTTAATAACGTTTATGTATTTTAAAATGTGTTCCATTTGAATATGAGCTGCTTCATAGTGTTGCCTAGTTGGATAAAATGCATTGCATTACATTAGGGCATTATATTCAAAGTCCTTAAACTAATGTTATCTTTCTAAGTTTCATTTATAGTATTCATCCCTATTTTAAAAGGTTTTTTTTTCTTCAAAAAAATGAAGCCAATTTCCTGATTTAATGTGCTTGAATCGATGAGATGACAATGGCCATGTATTGCATTTTATAACTTCCGGGTACTGATGTTAGATTCAAATGATTTTTTGGTGAAAAGTTGAGTCATCATATTTACGTCACAAACTCCATTTTTGGCATCCGGATGGTCGAGAAACCCCTTCTACGATGTGGGTCTGCTTTTTGATCTAGGTTTTAGGAAAAGGGGTGGGTAAATGAAAGGAAGAGGGGTTGTGAGTTTGGGTGTGGGTATATGGGCTAGTAGGGTATTTTCAATGAAACAAAAACGTTTGGGGAAAGTCTAGGGGTAAACTCTATAGAAAGAGTAAAATAAGGGCAAGAAAGATTTTTAGACGTCCCAAAAATGGGACAGGGATGGTCTGATTCTATGTTAAGCCCAACTGTTATGCTGAAGGTCTGCTGGATTTTCAGATAATTTTAAAACAGATTTTCGTTGTACCGTTTTTACCTGCGTTATAAACGAGTGCTTTCCATGGCCAAGTACTGAGCTCTTTTTCAAAATATAAAGTTTTTCAAATCAAAATAATAATAGGACAGAAAAAATTAGGTAGAGCATAAAAATCAAAATTTTAATGAAATTATCAGTTAATAAATACATTTTTTGAAAGAGCTGGATTTGTCGGAAAATGGTTTTCATAGGAAACGTCCATTTTTTTAAGAAAACAAGTGGCGCCATTTACTGATAAAGTTGAGTATACTACTATTCAATTTTGTTGGCCATAATTCAGCACACGTAGCTATTCCACAGAGAGAAAATGAACCCGTTCTTTGGTTTATTTACAATATTAACTACTAGATGGCGCCAGTCATTTTTCTAATAATATGGTAAAATGGCACCATCCATGTATTTTAGGAAACTCAAGATTTCTGAATTAGGTATAAGACTGGTGGAAATAATTTCTTTGTCCTGTTCAAATATTGTTTGTTTTTATTAAAAAAAATAATTTGTAACAAGGTGAGACTTTCTCGTTAACTTGCATAATTATTTGAATAACATTTTTGCATCTGTTTAGCTGCATGTTCCTTAGCATGCGAGAATTTCCACGAAATTTTCGAATTTCCAAGTAAAAGTGATTACATTTTTTTTTACATTTATGCATATTTCAAGCATAATTTTCTCAATTTTCAGCTCTCCATTTAACCCTTCAGCTGCATGCATGTGTACAGAATTGCTCTGCATGTTTCTAGGTCTAAAGTATTGTTGTATTTCATGTGAAAATTAGCAAAGGGATGAAGTTTATTAAAAGGTTTACGATTGTCAATTAAATTTGCTCTCCTGCTGGTAATAATTCAAAAAATTTTCACTGAACCTTTCCCATATTATGAGCCAACGTGTTCCTCTCGTGTTCCCCGTTGTATTATTTATTATACTTGTATCTATGCAAAAGCTTTATTTACAAATCCATGTCTGAAATTCCCTTGCATCTTTTTCTAGACTTAAATGCATGCAGACCTTAATTCAGATTAACTGTCCAAACTTAATTCTAATTGGGTGGATTAAGGGCTAATTTGAGTTTGTGATGCCCATGCAAATATCCCCTCCTGCCATAAAATTTCTGAGTATTATAGCATTTTAATATAGGCCTTATTTCAGTTTTCCAGTTTAAACAACACCAACAAATTATGGCCATAATGTGCACTCATGCCAAAACCCCTTGTATATTTTTGGACATTGTGTGATATAGGCCTACATGGCATTTTTCTGCAATTTTCTATATACCCTAATACAGTAACTACGAGATGATCCATCAAGCAAAATTTGCGCAGTAAATTAATAATTGCAGAAGTGGTGCAAATGCGTTGAATTACATTATTTCAAAATATTTTTTATATTTTATTATTACTAAATTACTATTATACATTATTAGTATAAGACGCATAAATGAAACATTAATAAATATTTAGAAAGTGTTATAGTGTTAATTTTTCTAAATATTTCTTCCATTCCTAACCCATTGGGACATTCCCGTTGTTCCAAAAAATGTTTACCCCTTATAACACTTTGACCTAAAATCTTATTTCTGATGATCTTTGTGAATTTTGGTGTTTGGATTTGCTATAAGGTCTCCCATCTTTCTTTGTGCAAATGGTTTCTTGTCTCTATTTATCACGTATAATGGGAATTTGTACACAGCTTCAAGTTTCATCGTAGAATTCTTATTAATAATCTATATTTTCCTAGCCTAAGATGTGACCCGAGTTGAGAGGCTAAATCCGGGTCACCATGTGTCTTCTAAATAATCTTATTTTTGTTCTGGGTGGTTGCACAAATGACTATTGTTTTAGCGTACATTTTAAGCAAAGTTGATCCTTTTTGAATGTGCAAGCTGAAATTCTTAAATGTGCCCAACTGACCTCTTTAAGTGCCCTATTAAAACTAATTTCAAACAACCCCTTAAAGTTGGACGTCCGTCTTGTAATAGATTTAAGAACCAATAGTTGCTAAAAATTGCAGATATTACATATAATGTTGAGATTGAAATATATACGCCATTGCATGCAATATTGCCAGAAACTCCCCTGTTTTGGAATGTGAGAAGACCCTCTTCTCAGAAAGTCTGTAAGACATTTTACTACATGTTAGCGCATGCTGCATATAGTATTTAGTGTATATACATGCAACTATAATGCAATTATTATGCAGGCTTCACATCAATTTTATTTTTAGAAAATTCTTAATGAAATCATCTATCGATTGGCTGATCAAATTTTCTCCAATATTTGAATATCTAAAAAACAGGCACTCGTCAGACAGGATATATTAATGACTGCGCACGAATTTCCCCATACTTCACGCCCCTCATTTACCCCTCTATTTTTTACCCGCACTTGTCCCGTTTACACCACCATTACACACCCTTAAACCGGAAGTTGCATAAAGACAGTTTTATAGACAACACTGTCAATCTTCTCCTTTTCATTTATCCATTCTTCTTTTATACCCTCGTCCCTATAGTTTTCTAACAATTTTTGCTCTTGTTTTCCATCCATACTTTTTGTACTTAGACTTTTTCCTATGCAGAAAAGGTGCACATAGCTTTTATATGTTGCTCCTGTGTTTTATCTATTATTCAGCTAAAGGTTATTCTGCTATTTGTGATGCCTAAGGAGGAAGGGGGGGGGGGGCGGGCACGTGACAACCCCCCATCATAATGCTGGCACGCGCCCATTGCCCATTTGCTCACCGGTCAAACGTCTAGACCTATCCGTGGATCCATTTAAATAATTTCAAGTCAGAGTAATTAAATTTCAGGCTCTTAATTGAAATCCTCTATTTTCCATCAACTTACATTATGTCAAAATTAGGATAGATGCTGCCTAATAATTGATCAATGCTGTGTCAGATTTAAATTTTCCACATGCAATTTTAATTGATCAGATCAAAATTAATCTTGTATGAAAATGTGCATATATAGTGTACAAACCCTACTTCTGTACTGCATTACTTAAGACATCCTCTGCATGGCACCATGTCTTTTCTTTTTTAAAGAAATGAAATTCTGTTGAAAATTGATACTTCCCTGCAGGGAAATTGGCGAATGGATTCATCTCTTGGTGGATATGTTATTGTTTTTTTGTGTTGTCGTTTATTTCAATATTATTATTATATTCTATTTATTTTTGAAAAATGAAATTGAAAAATTGCAGTATCACTTCGTAATTGAATTTTTAAGCACTTTACTAGCTTGGGTTCATAATAATTACAATTGTAATTTTTTTCTTAAAAAATAAATGAAAACTATCTGTGCATTTCTCTGGACATTCATGGTGACTGGGAAATAAATGCTAGAAATTAAACATGCTTAAAAATGCTAAAATGTTCATGTTTTTGGAATGCCATACCGCCTGACTAGAAAATGAACAAGAAACTCATAAATGAAATTCAGAGCTTTAGTGTTTCTTGATGTACATGTGAACTATAATTGAATAACATTACATTTTTTGTAGATTTCTTTTAATTATTTGTGCCACTCCCATTCTATAAATTTGTTTTGAAAAATACATTTTCTTTCACAAAACTCTTTAAAACTGCCCACGCTTATAGTTTATGCTTACAAGTTAGTTATTTCAAAATGATGCTTTATCGCTTATAGCATAGAATGAAAGAATACTTTTGAAATAAATGGAAAATTTGAATTGTTATATTAGGCAGTGATAGGATACACAGCTAAAAAATGCCCAAATTTTGCAAGTGGATTTGCAAATTTGTTATTGTTTTTATATTATCAAAATTGATGAAAATGCCATATTGTAGGGACATTTAAATGTATTTTAATAATTTTAAATATGAGATACCTCATAGCTAGTTCTAGATTTCCATAAAAATACTTTAAAATGCATTCGGTGTAAAATTATTTTGAATTGCAATTGCTTTCTTTTGGATTTTTTTTTGAAAATGGTCTCATTTTGAATGGACCATTTCTGTGTTTAAAATCTAATCAATATCCACAGTGTTTGCTATAGCGTGTAATGCTTTGGTCATTTGCACTTAAGGGGCCCTTTGCATTTTCTACCTGTGCTCTCGCATGTCCGATTCAACCCCCACTATTTTGCCCATTTACTCTATTGAAATCCCTGGTAGTAAGTACTTCACGTATTCATTTTTTCCTCGGCTCTCTTATTTGTGGGGGTAATTGTGCAGTCCTTCCTTAGGGGCTGTTGTACAATGGGCACAATAGACTGACCTAAACCAACCTCGCGGTGATCCTATAGGAAAGGTCAGCTCAGCACAAAAGGCCAGTCATAACTTACTAGGGCACTTTAAAGATATGGTCAGTGGACTTTTCCGAATGCGGGTCCTTACCACAAAGGCCGCCACCCTGGTATTTTGTAGTAAAAAGAACAAACTTATATATACACGTGTCACATAAGGAATAATATACACTCGTTTGTAAAGGATATTATTGTATCTGTACGTGCCACTACTACTAAATAAACATAATAAAAAGTAGCAATTTTAAATAGGATTTAATGCATTCGGTGTCAATGGTGTACATGGGTAGTGTAAATAAAAATTAAATCCAACTAGGTTTCTGATAATAAGCCATAAATGTTGGACAAATTAAAAGAATTCAAAAGAATATTGTTTTAAGATGTGCCTGTATAGGAATTTACATATGTTTAAAAAAATGCTGAAACACCCCAAAGTTTTAGAAATGTATGTTTCTGTTAAAAGGACTTGATTTGTCTACTGATGATGTAGTGATCATCCAAGCTGAACTGCATGTGAAAAACCAAATATTTATACTCAAACTGTATGTTAGTAACATTTTCTCCACATGAAATTCTCACTTCTTTGAAAAGAAGTTGAATTTATTGCACAAATGGCATTTGCATTGCGTTTTTCTGTCTGGAAATGTTTTGAAACGCTGTTTGCTTAATTCCAGGAGAAGAGAAATGAATTTAGACAAAGTTTAATCAAATTATTTTAATTACATGCCATTGTTTATATTTATTATACATTTTTTAAAAAAAACTTGTTAAACATATATTTCAAATTAAAATCTTATATTTTTCTATGTCAGGGTTGCTTCACAACCTGCATGGAATACTCAGGGAAATTCATTTCATCTATATTTGTGAAAAAGCAAATTTTTCTAAAAGATATATACTTTAAGATGCAGCAGAAATTAATCAGAAAATTAAGAAAATGGAAGGTTCACTTCGTTAAATCTATTGAAACATGTTTTTAAAATCGTGAGCTATTTTTTGCCTTATGGATGATTAATGTTCTATTAAAAATTTCTGAAAAAAACCCTGGAAATTTGTGAAAATGAAATTTGAAATGCTTGGTGAACTCATGCAGAGAATAAAGATTTTGATAATAGTGTATAAACCTGTATATACATGTGGAATGTTAAATCTGTTTGATCATATAACAACTAATTTGATCGATATTTTATTATTTTAACTTTTTTTAATGAATTCCTTTAAACAATTTTAATATGTAAAATATTTCATTTATTCTTTCAATTTAAACATTTCAAATTTCTTATTTATTTGTTTTTCTCAATTTAAATTTATTTAAGGTTATTAAAGTAATTTCACTCAAAAAATGTAAAACAATATATATGAAATGCTTCAAAAATAATGTCATGTAGGACAGATTCCCATTTATCCTGTGTTATATATCCAATGGCTTTTATACGTGATTTTTATCGCTACATAAACTTCTATTATAAAATGTGTTTTTACAGAAAAAAACGATCACAAGTGCACATGTCTAGACAGTAACAAAATTATCACCTTTATATTATAATAGTACACACGTGACAATTTAATGTATAAAACTGCATCGACGAGCTATACAAGGGATCTCTTGCATTTTTAATGAACACAATGAATTTTGACGCAAAAAAAGCATTTTTTGAGAGAATTTTCTAACCAATACAATTGATATATATTCCCATAGAAAATACCCTTTTTTACTATATAATTCATGACTACAGACGTGGAGCTTAGCACCTTTTCACACTTGTATATTTTTACATGCAAGCAGTTACTGATACATTGAAACCGGTTTGGTTTCTTTACACTAAGCAATTGACAATGAATTTTGTTCAAAAATACGTCCATTGAAAGGCTATTTTGCTTTGAAACTATATGTAAAAACAATTGCAATTATTGCTGCATTAATTACAAACAAAGAACTGAATTAATATTGCCAGTTGGGCGAGCTAGTGTTATATATAGGGGAAAATGAACTGATTGCGTATATGGATAGTGCACCTTTAAAATGCCCCAGTTTAGGACCTAGATCCGTGTCCAGTTGAAAATAGGCTTACATGGCAAAGAAGTGGACTAACCCTATTTATTTGTAAGGCCGTCTGTCTGTTGGTGGATTAGCAATGCAAAAAACTTGCCTTGCGTGAACATTTATTTATTATAGTTTAAAACATCTTTATGGATTTAAGCTGTGTAAAGTATAAAAAAAAAAAACTAGTTTGACCCCAACATTTATTTAAATTATTTTATTGGCCGTATTGTGTACAGGACCTTCATTATGCAGTATTATCATTGAAATTCATTTCAGGTTTTTGTAGCTATTATTTTTAAATGGCTATAAATTTTAATCAAAATACAAATTGAAATGGCTGTGGATTTTTATTTTGTTTTATTATTAATTTTATTGGTTTTTTTTTTAGTAAGCACTCAAATGTACACTTTATTGTTTAGCATGCATGGTAATTTTACGATTTATAACTGGACATACGTGAAGTTAGCGTGTAAATAATTCTGATTTAAATTTTTGCTTAATTATTATTTTATTAATAATCAAGGATAATCAATAATTATTGTGAGTAGGCTAAATGGGAAAAGTGCGAGTCAATGTAGGACATGTGTTTTTGGGGGTCTGTAATATATTAATTTTTTAATCAAATCATAGAAGGCATTATTCATCCGGAAAAGAAAACTTACAAAATGATTTTGCAAATGTTATACGATGTTTCCAAGATGAGTATTTATAGACTACGAGTTTAATATGTCATGAAAGATGAAATTTTCGTGAATATTAAACATGCGAGCAATAATTTATTTTTTTATTTATAAACAAATCATAAAAGGAAACTATTGTAGATGGGTACAAGGATGCATGATATTACATCTTTTAATTTAAACTATTTTCTAAGCCAAAATCTATTCAGCAAATCAGGAGTTGGTTTAAATGAGATGAGATTTTAGACATATACATTCAATTATATATACCTTAAATCCAACTTTATATATGTATTAAAAATATTATAGTTTTGGTATATGTATATGATTTATGCATATATGTATACTCTTGCATATAAAGGTGGGCCATGCTTGGTTAAATTGAAAGAAACCCTATATATGTTATACTTCTAATTTATGAAATTATTTCTGAGAAAACAGCGAGACCATGCAGACATATCCTCAACATTTTGTTTATATGGTTTTCAATTACGAATTTTGGGCCCATATTAAGCTAAATATGCAAACATTGAAAGCAGATTTTCGAGTAGAAATGAGGTTTGTGGATGGTACGAATGTCAAAATAAATTATCTCGAAATATGTATAATATTACTTCATTAATGTGGAATATTGCGATGAAGTTTAGGCCTATTTTAAATCTTGACATTTTATAGCATTTTCTACAATAATTGCACATGGAATTCTCGTATTTTTCGAATCAAAATGCAACCCCTAGAATAGCAAGCTTGTATGCAGTGATGCTATGAGGAGACACGGGATTAAAGGGGCACTCTCCATATTTATGAGAAAAAATTTAGCCAGACTGCATCTATTATTTCTGAAGTGTTTTAAATTGTTGGACATGTCTGTCGCCTTGAATTCGTTTCTTGGGAACGGCAATAATTACATTTATTATCATAATTTAGACTCGCTAAATAATTAAGTCAAATTTTCTAGAAACGCATGACAGGTTGGTCGAGTGTCTGGAAAAATACAGAAATGAAGCTCATTTAATGCAAAGAAATTTTAATGTCTGACATTGCCCATACTCGGAATTTATAGCACATTCGCAAAAATGCATGTACACATAGGTCGCATTATTTGACATAATGCATATTTGACATAATTGTTCATAATAGCATGTCTTTAATTTGCCAAAAAAGATTGCATATTTAATCTTACTGTTATTTAAAAGAACTATAATGTCTGATCCCT
>JAQIXP010003993.1:0-12164 GCA_034700285.1 Proteroiulus fuscus
AATTTGTACCGGTACTTAACATGGAGATTCCCATAGGAGCATGCATTTTGTTGATAGTGTGGACAGCCCCCTTAACAGTTTTTATTAATGTAACTGCATTTTAATTAGGCCTATATCTGTTCCTTCTCGGCCATACATGTAAACTGGTAATTTATTTAATTTATGTGTGGGTAGAACATTTAGAAAATATTTATAATTAAATTATAAATAACTTTTCAACACTTAATAGCACGTTTCAAGTGGGTAAAACCCACTTGCATTACATGTATTCATCTTGCATTTATAAGAGAAAATAGATTTTATCGAATATTACTAGATTAGAATACTATAGGTGTACCGTGTACATTAAAATAGGTAGCATTTTGTGAACATTTGGCAGGCACGTTCCATCACCGGTACTTAAATAATATGACCACTGGTTTATCAGTACCGTAGATAATTATTGCTTTAATTTATTTATTTTGATGTAGCAATGAAAGACAAATTTTTATACATTTTTACATGTATGTTTGCACCTTTTTCATTCATTAGATCAGTGACCATTTCAGTGCTTCTTCTATTAATATAATATTAATTGTTAATTAGTGAAGTTTAGACTTACAATTTTGTACTGGTAGTATGCAGTCAACTAAACTGATACATAAATCTGCCAGAATGAAGTTTAGACTGATTTTCCAAAGGCCACCTCCACATAAAAGTTATCATGACTGTGATTGTGTAAAAAATAGAACGAACAAGGCCAATGTACGCTACTTGCTGATATTCCAGATAAGATGTATGTATCACTTTAATTCTATAACTACTATATAGTACCCACGATATTCAGTCAGCTGCATGCACACCAAGGTAAATATATCTACTCAATGGAGTATGCAGTCTTGGAATTTTAAGCTAGACCTAAACCAATGTATGTTTTTAAGTCTGGGGTTAAGTTAAGCAAGTCTTGAAATACCAGTAGTTAATGTTTAATTCTGCCACGAATTTCTGCAAAACCCAAATTTTTGTTTTTGACAACGTTACAAAGGCTAGTACTGGTCCTGGGCAATTCCATGGTAATTGATCACAGATTTTTTTTTTCTATCTGCACACAGATTAAATAAAGGGACTACATGTAGTTAAAACTATCTGATAGGCTCTTGTGCTTTTAATTTATGAATTTTGCTTGATATTTTGGATAAATTGCACCATCCATAGTAGATGTAATGGACAGTCTTCGAGGGGATGGGGGATCAAGGCATGTCACTCGATCGATCCTTTCCTCCAGATGGTCAGTGTGAGTTCCAAACTCACCAAAAAAGGGAAGATTTCATACTTTGTGCATAAAGAGTTAGATTGTTGCTCAATTTGTATGTCTTAACAGCACAAACGCTTTGTAGTTTGGGGTAATAGAATCATACCAACAATCCATTGCACTAATTTCCTTTTGAAATGAAAAAAAAATTAATAAAAATTAAGTTTCAAACATAATCACGGCATCTTTAGGCCTACATAAATTTGTATAAATGAACAATTATATGGAACCTTTTTAATAGTGATATTCTGGTTTTATTTCAACATCTGCTGGTTATCCTATTTTTGATTTGCAAAACTTACAAAACATGCATCTTACACGTGTATTAATCCATGAACTGTGATGAACGTGCTTTAAAAATACAGCATTTGTTACATCATTTTCAAAAAATTCATACAATTTTTAATAAAATGACGCCCATTATTTGGTTGCAAAACCATATTTGAAATTTACCCTTCGTGACCACTTTTGCATGGAATTGCCCTCCGTTGTTAAAACTTCAAACCAATTAATGGAATAGGAAAAATTGAAATGATCTACACATAAATACCTATAACAATCTTTCAATATAGGAGATACTACGAGATAGTATGAAAACCACTATTTTACATTTAGACGAGAAGCCTATGTCGGAATCTTGTTTTGAAACAGTCTGAGACAAATTTAAATTGCATAAAACACTTTATTCAAGGGACGAATCATAAATATATGCAATGACAACACAAGGGCCTAGTATAAAAATACACCATGACAAAATCAACAGGGACAGCATGAGGCAAAGTCACTGGACATTGAGGCACATGGACGGCATGGGGAAAATCACTATAGGCACCGGGGCAAAATACAGTATATTAAGTATATTGAACAAGCGATTAATACACCATGGTAGAGTTTCCGATATTTATAGGCATCCTTATTGGGTCTTGCTAACATTATACAAACATATATGTAGGCCTACTGCAATTTCACATAACACAAAACATTGTATTTTACAGATTATATATACATGCAAATCATATGATCTACTAAGTTTTCATTCTATTGTGATGCTATATCGATTTTATAATTTATTATGAAATAGAAGAAAACATTGCCAACAGTTTTCCTAAAATACATGTATACGGAAATCCATCGGCAGGTAATTATATAATTAAATATAATAAGTATATATTATTGTGCATAAGTAATTATATAAATAATTATACTGTTTAAGCCTGAATTAATGACATAATGAGAACCTGCTTGTTATTAAAACTTATGATCTGTAACATTTAACAGGTTAAAATATATAGAAGCTAAGATGGCGTTACCATATGTCAGAAGAATTTTGAGTTCTATAACAGTGGAGCCAGTGCTTTTGCTCTTTATGACAGGAAGTCAAATGGAATATGGAGTTTATCAGGATTTACTCTATCAGAGATTGTGCCTTGAACATTATCAATATGATACAGCTTTGTGTAACAATTTAACAGGAGAAGCCCTCGATTATGTGCAGACTCAAACGTCCTATTGGTTGCAGTATAATAACATTGCACTTATGGTGCCAGCCATATTATCCGCCTTTTACCTAGGCTCTTGGGGTGATCGCTATGGTAGAAAAGTTCCCCTGCTACTGGCCAATTTCAGTACTCTTCTGGGGTATTTGGTCCTTGTCATTATATCTACCTACGAAAAGTGTCCAGCGGCATTAACTTTACTTTCCAATTTTGTGTGTGGTTTGGGAGGGGGCTACCTCATGGTCATGGCTTCGGTCATGAGCTACATATCGGACATAACTACCAAAGAAAATAGGACTATAAGGTTGGCCATGTTGGAATCCATGAGTGTTCTCGGTGACACTATAGGCCCTTTCATCAGCGGATACTTACTGGAGGGCACTAGCTATGGCTACACCTTTGTGTTCTGCATTGCTTGTAACACGGTAGCCATCTTTTACATTGTAATTAGAATAAAAAATTTTATTCCTGTGTCTGACCATCTGGTCCAGGAACAAAAACTGAATCACGCCAAAGCGGAAAAAATTCCCATAAATACTGTTGGGAAGGTAGAAAGGAGTGTTACCTGTTGGAATAACATCTTATACATTTCCGAAGGAATAACTTCTTGTTTCAAGAAGCGAGATGGAAAGAAAAGAAAGTACATCATGTTTCTTTTGGCTGCATGTCTGTGCGTCTTCTTCGCCTCTGATGGTGAGTGGATCTACAGTTATTTGTTACTATGGGTAATTTTGAGATGCAGTGAATTTCCCATGCACATAGGCACTTATATAACCTGTCAAAATCTTACATAATGGATACCTGAAAAAGCATAAAACGACCTCATTCTGGATCTATGGTCCTTTAGCTTACCACAGCTTAAATAAATGACTTTCCAATTGTTGTGTATAGTTTCGTTTAATGTTGATTTATTGGACAACTTAAAAGAAAGCATGAATCAGCTCATTCTTGATGTATTGTAAAAGCTAAAGTGATTTCATTCCAAGTTTGAAACGGGAATTTTCCCACAGGATTAAGCTTATAAAGATGATAAATTACTTTAAAAAAAATAACCTTTCTCATTGCATGGAACCCGTCTATTTGATATTGAATGTTATTACATGTTAACCTAAGTAGTTGTGGAAGGGGTTTTGCTATGCAACAAACAACGTCAGTATTGCTTGCTGTATCGTTGATGAAAAACATGTTGAATTGTTGATTGATAATTTGTTTATGGCTACCAAATGGCGTATTGCAAGTGTGTGTACATAAGATATGGGTAAACTCAAAATTTATCAGGAAAATATTAAAAGTTTTGTTTAGGTTAATTAAACGTCCAAGTATCCGAACGGACCTTGGGAAGATGAAGTCCATTTTCCATGAACGCGAGTGAAGGTGGCATCAATAACCATTTAGGTCAATAAAAGATTTCGTAAAATTATGGCATAACATTCTAGTCAAAGTTGTAGTAAATATCTCTTTGAAAATGGGATGACTTTTGGGGATAAAGCAGAAGCTCAGTTCTTCAAGAAACTTTTAATATGTAGGCCATTATTGTTACAATACTATAATTAGCTGGCACCATTTTTGGCTACATATTTGTTCAGGAGCATAATATTAAAATAATTTCCTGCACATACGTGAACGTAGTTTGTTTTTCATTATTGTCAAAAAGCGTTATTTATTTTTTATTGAATTCTAGATAGCAGTATAAAAAATTCAAAGTATTCCATTAAACTGGCTTGAAATTAAAAATTGATTCCACTTGCTAAAAATACATTTGTTAACATGGCAACAGGGTCAACTTGCCCTGTTTGTTTCAAAAGTGTAATTAATTTTTCATTTGGAAATGACCTTATGGGTTACATGTACTTTGAAATTGTTTACATGCTTTTCCTTATAATTTAATAAAAAATTGCCCACGCCATTTGACAATAAAAATAAAAAATTGCATCCCCACATGTGATGATCTTAAAATCCTCTATTCAATTGTAACTTTAGCAGCAGATCCTAGTGAAAATGCCAATATAAACTATTGTATTAAGGCCTATTTCATCATCAATATTTCAATTTTTCTGATTTTGTTTTGTTTTCTGTTCAGTTCGTCGCATTCTATGTTGAATTTTATTTATTGAAAATAATTAACTCCATATTGTTTTGTGTGGTTTTATCGTTTTAAAATAATTAATGGTGATTTACATGCTTAATAAATGCATTTAATCCGTAGCCTAACTGCAATTAAATGTAGTTTTATTTCACTTTCAAAATATGCAACTTTAATGCAGTGGATACAAAACTAGCTATTAGCCTTATACAGAAATAATGCTATCATATGCCGTAATGCAGATATTATTCTGTTATTATTCTGGGATGTTTCAAAACGTTCCACCACAAGCAAAATTGGAAGCTAAGTGTCCACAAGTGTCTCAGTGTCAGTAAACCTGTGTCATCACCCTGTGCTGGTACTGCTTTCCCTCCTTTGATTTACTGGCCAATGTTTCTACATTTTTTGAGTACAAATTTTAAACGTATACACGACAGAGAAGATAACTCCTGAATATATGCTGTTCAGAAAATGTGCAAATGTCAATTACAACTTTGCTATGTACCATCAAAAAGTCATGTCATTTAGCTGGTATAACGCATTTACACGTAAATCATATAAAATTTGTTCAGTTAATCAATGCTTAGTAAAAAGTATAATAAGAAGTATAGGCCTATACCTCATAGTCCAGATCTATGGCTTGCGAAAGTGCTTTTATATTATACAGTTTTTAAAAATTCAAAAATTGCTACATTACAAACCATGCATGATACTGTATAACCAAATCATCAACTTTCAGCACTCTTCAGTTGAATATTATAGATTAGAAAGGCAAACCAAAACCAAATCTTATCATATCCCTACTGAGGAAATTTGTCACTGTGATTAACAAGTCTTTTTTTATCTTCTTTAGCTGAAAGTGATCTGACTTACCTATATGTCAAGGATGATCCCCTGAGCTGGGATTACAAAACCTATACGCAATACTCAAGTTTAAAAAACTGCATTGGCGGCCTTATGCTCCTCATCGTAGTACCATTGATTGGTCGCTTCTTGGGCCTGAGGGACACAACATTGGCCTTATGCGGCTTGTTTTCTCGTTTGGCTGGTCTACTTTTGCTGTCGTTTAGTACGAATGACATCATGATGTTCATGGGTAAAGAAATAGTTTTCATTCATTTTAATTAAAAATTAATGGTTGTGTATGATCAATTCACCATATCTCTCCATTGTTTTATATTCTAGTTCCGGTGGTAGCCATGTTTTCTTGGTTTCCAGTACCATGCTTTCGATCGATGTTGTCCAAACTGGTGGACGTTAGTGAACAAGGTAATATCCTAATTAAAAACGAGGCCATTGTTTAAACAATAGAAGGCTGCTTTTGTTCCCTTTATGCAGTCGACTGCGGTGCCTTTGAGAATTGCCTACGAAGCTTCGCAATATTTGCAGATAACCTCAATTATAAGCCCATTATAATTTCATTATTGCAGCATAAAATTAATCCTATTACAACTAATTTCATGCACGGATAATGATTTTATAAGCCATCCTTCAGTCCGATTTAAGAGATATTACATTTGCAAACATTAAGGGGAAAATTTTGCTTTGCATCATAAATTGATTTAATATTAAAGTTGCTTAATTGATTTGATTCTTTTTGAGTATAGAGCACACATTTCTCGTATTCCAACCAAATCTTTTTTATTTTGTTAATAATAATCCTCCCTGATGCATAGGGACATTATAAATGACTCTGTCGCAAGACTATGCTAACATAAGAATAACCTTTACCATAGCACATTTTATGAGGCCCTATATCCTATTCATAATTACCATAAGACTGGTCATAAACTGATTTTTCACTAGACTGACAACGATCTTAACTTTTAATTAAAAGATTTTATGGTTCAATATACGTTTACATTCACATGCAATTTATGTACATTTTTCTTAATTAGTTTCAGCTATTTGCTAAGCTTTAAAGTTTCGATGATTAACTTCTCTTTAAAAAAGTTATTTGCATTGTGTATTATGAAGCTTATATTTGGCATATCATGCTCATGCAAGGTTAATTACTGCGTTATTCTTTATTTTATTTTTATTTTGAAAAGTAATTTTTCGTTTCTTTTTTTTTAGGGAAAATGTTTAGTATGATATCAACCATTGAAAATCTAGTAATGATGCTTGCATCTGTACTCTATAACAACATGTATCCAGCCACCCGTTCCATTCTGCACGGGTTTTGCTTCCTGTTTGCTGCCTGTATTATAGTGATTCCGATTTCACTGATAAGGTACACACATTTTTTATGCTCGCTGATGTGGGATGCGGTGGGAATCATTTCCAAATTTAATTTAAAGCATAGTAATCAGTCATGCATGTTACTCTGTTCGTAATTAAAAAACACGCAATTTTGCACCAGTTTGTTCCAAATTACACATATTTATTCTTTAATAATTAATGAGGCTGATTAATATAGCGTAACATCCGAATGGGCATAATAATATACCCAAATGCTCATGGCAAAAGTTAATTTAAACAAAGCTCAAATGCATATGTAGGCCTACTATTGATTTGTATATTTCGTGAAGTTTACCAAATACAAAAGGAAGCATATGAGTACTTTCATGCAATGATGAAAGTAACACAGTGCATAAAGAACTGCACACATTAGGAACTTAATTAAAAATGAAATATCAAGACTTCACATTTAGTTTCTCATGGAATTCATATCAACATGAGTATTATTGCTTCCAGTTTGATTGTACTTAGAATGTAGTTAAAAGTATTTTACAATTTTAGGTTTTTAATTTTTCATTAACTTAACTTTTAATTTCATCATTTGTAAATCCCTATGAAATAATTAGCTTATAATATAATAATTGCAAACCCTATTGGTCATCACAAAAGTTATGTTATTTATAAAACTAAAAATTTAAGATTATTAAACGAAACTAACATTTGTTTTACTTTCAGTTGGATTCACATCGATCAACAGCGTTCAGGCAGTAAAATGCAGCAACAGCAGAATTCAGAGGGACAAAACGAAGGTAGGAACATTACATGCATTTATATTTAATCTCTAAATTCTGCTACTACTACTTGGGGCTTGCACAATTCTTGTTTGAGAGAAAGGGGATGGAGTAACGAATGCTGTTATGGCACACTTAGATATTGGTAATTTCCCTGTTTAAACTGAGTGGACTATATGGGAACTGCAAAAATCAAAGTCAACAAGTTAGTCAATATTGTTTATCAAGCCGTAGAAAATTAATCTTAGCTAATCTGAAAAATAAGGTAGGTGACGTTAACCTGGAATGTATACTAATCTGCTTGTGCCATTTATTAATTCTTATATTTGGATATTTAATGAGTATCGAAGTTTAATGCTTGCTTAGTGACCATCCACGCGTTATGTGACACCTAGGGGGAGGAGGTGTATCTAATTTTGCTAAGCTTGGCGTTTAACAAGGGGGAGAGATTTTCAAAATATTAACAAATGACTTTACATAATGTGTGTGTGGATGGCCCGTAAGGGTTGCAAATACTATATATTATATAGTACGAAAAGGTTTCTGTACACAAAAACTACATAAAAGAGAAATTGTCCTTAAAAACTGATTTGTATTGCATCTTTGTGCAAGGTAGTGCTATTTTCCTATCATGGGGTAAAATGAAGTCATTCATAAAATAAGAGAGAAGACAAAAATAGCTTGCCCAGAGGATTCCAGGCTAAAATAAATACAAACATAAGCAGCTTGGGCTTCAGAAAGTTGCAGAAAGCTTATAAATGATAGTTTCCCATACTTATTTACAACAATAATCTTACTTGTAAGTTCAATGTTTTTTTAAGTAAAACCTATGGTAATGCATTTGTGATACTTTGGATTTGCGTTTTTAGGCATAGGCCTACTACCTTTTGCAAAATAAAAGGTTTTTTTTAAAGTTTGTATTCCCTTTAAGAAAGTATAACAGCTGCAAACATTCCCATATAAAAGATGGAGCTAGGCAATTCAGCCAAACGAATGCCATAGATGGCAAAAAGTTAATAATCTAGCTGTCGGTACCGGTATATTATTGGAGAATTTGTCATAATTTTGATTTATTTGCATGCAGATATTGCAGGATTTTCTCCAAACAGTCCAATACGTAGCTCGTGATACCATTATAGTTTAATATTTTTATCACCTATGCAATAGTTTTAAGGACTCTTGGTAAATGTCTGCATATTTTTTGAGGAAAATGTTCTATGAATTATATTTTCCAATTTGTTCTGTAAATTGCAGACATTGGAAAAGTTTTGTAGATATTATATAAAATTTATATGGTTCGGAGTAATAACTTGTGGTGATAAAAAACTGGATTTATAGCCTGCAACTGTTGGCGTTTGGTTTGGTATGTGTAAAGAGAAAGCGAAGTGTAAAAAGTCAGTCAACTGTGCAGAGGTTTTAAGCTTTCCTTTATCGATCCTGTTACGCTATTCCTATTGTTTTGTGGTGAGAATTGTTTTGTTTAAAAAAAAGAAAAATGAGCCAACAGTTCCATTATCAGGCAGCTAGTTTTTTATTCGGCCATACCACTAACTTTGTCTCTTAAAAAGCTTATAGCTAAAGTATTAAAGTTGTTCAATATAAAGCAAAAGTAAGTGTGTGCTACAATGCAATGGAGTGAGTATTGACGTCAATAAGTAGGCCTACTCTATTTGTAGACATAAGTTTGAGGTTACAACGTCTTATATTTGAGAAACCAATACAAGTTAATGCACATTATCTGCATTTTTTAAATAAGGGTTAGAAAGATTTTAGCTTATTCTTGCATAGGCTTATGCCTTCAGCACACAATTTTTTTTCCCAATTAGAATGTGACCTACAAGCATGTTATATTAAACCAAGATTGTTTACGTTTTCCTTTTGTAAATTTCTAACTAAGAATGTCGTGTTGTCTTGAATAATATAGGATGGCCTTTGGCTTATTGTGTGTTTCCTTTTTTGAAATTCTAGAATTCATATTAGTATATATATTATCTTTCTCGTACTTGGCAGAAACGTATTCAGACTGCTATATTATGTATGCCAGCAATGGTTGGCATATTGTATAATTTTGCTTTATGTATACACATCCCTGCATAGGTTTTGAGAATCATACTGCACTCACAAGTATAACAACTTTCTATGTTGGGTACTACAGTATATTTTTCACTTAGGGCAATGGTATGTCAAAAAAGTTTTCCTATTTCAATCTATATGAAAATAATAGCTAAATTTGGTCAAACATTTACATGGGCTCCTATGCCTTATAACCCAAAAATGGCAAAATAAGTTGAAATAGCAATCTCTGACCTTAGCCCCCCTAGATATTTATGACCTTACCAACTGGGCTAATGAAATGGGACGGGCATAAACGGCAAAGATTATCTTACAGTTAACATATTTTTTTAAAGGGGGCGCTTTAACGAGTGCTTTAATTTCAACATCGGCAATTTATTCAAATATATAAGTTATATCAGGAGTTTCAGTTCTTACATCTACTAAGATGCAATTTGCCTTTATATGTAAACAAGTAAATATTAATATTTGAATGCAGTACCAGTACTTACGTAACAATCATTCAATATATACTGTGAATAGATTGTTCTAGAAAACCATTTGATTAATTATAATCACTTACTTTGAAATGTCTACTGCATAACCTATTACTTTAATGTATTATTTTTATCTAACTTTATATATTACATTAAAGCGCAAATGTTCATAGCAAAATAGGCATGCCTATCTTGCGGGTACTAGTTATCTCTTCGTATTTTCTTCAAGTTATACTTCAACCACTTATTCCGTAAATTCAATTTTCCTGACAATTCATGAAAAATAAATGGCCTGTTTTAAAGTGTTGGATGTTCACAGAGAAACACAACAAAAAGTTGGGGACATTTTAGTAAATAGTCTTATGTTCTGCCATTTATATCTAAGAGGTTATGATGACTATATATAGCTTCTATATTTCTATGGAGTCTATGCAAAAATCCTTGGAGTTGAGTACTATTGTAAAGTGGTGCTGGCCATTATAGGCATGGATTAAAGTATTAATTGCACCGTCTTAAAAACCCTTTTATTCCTAAGTGGCGCTCCAAAGCACTTACCAGTATAACTTTTTATTTTCTGGAATATGCACACTTCAGGACAGTGCACTTTTGTGACCTTTAATTATATTTGTTATGAGTTTGGAACGTTCTTAACAGTGATAATTCTGACACTTATCTGATTTGAACACAAATAACAAACTTTTTAAATTATGCTTCTATTGAAGAAAATTCAATTTATGCTTGCTATGTAAACATGTAAACCATGGTAAAAGAAACAATTTGGAGTTCCTGATAAATTAAGCTATTATAGTTTTAATGAAAAATCGAGAAATACAGCCATGGTCTTATGACCTGTATAAAGAAATTAAGCGTATATTTCTTTGATCAAAAATCCAGAAGTAACGCCATGGCATTATTTCTGGATTTTTGTTATGAAATATGCAATTCAATGTAATCTTCATTAATATCAGACAATAGAATTGTACTGTTCAGTGCATCCACGATATAGTTGTCCCTTAGGTGGCAGGTCAGTCTACTCCTGTTGTCAGCTTTAAAAATAAATTAGATGAGAAATAATTTTCTTTAGGTGGCAATATGCCATAGTACAAGCCTATTGTTCCTTATGGGATGAAATTTAAAACAGTAATACCTGGGGGTATGGCTCGTCCCACGGGTGGCAAGCTAATGGCAACAACGAGGATTAAAAAGAATTCCTCCCAGGAGGCACAATGGGTCTGCTGCATCCCTATAATGCCATACTTCAATTAGATAGGTCGATAGCAATTAACTTCTCAGCAAACATTGACCACCAGCAACATCTTTGTAGCATGTGGTAAATTTGACGACAATTTAGTTTTGAATGCTCAACACGAGGGAATCTTCGATAGTTTTATGCTAAGAAATATACTCCGGGTTTACTTTGTCTCGATCCCAAAGGCTTTGGGTAACTCTGTACGATAGTACAAGATTGTGCAAATATAAATAATAATTAGAAAATAATGTGGGCATGTATTTACAGTGATGTGGAGTCTGCTTTGGCACTAACTCTCATCTGTTGTCTTTTATTTGTATCCTAAGTTATGCTTGGACTATTTCTTTTATGAGAAATAGCGCAGCTTGGTAAATGCCATCTTCTAGTTGGGTCATTCCATGTAAAATCACCCAGTGGAGTTCACCACACCATCACAGATTCCTACAATTTTTTTTTACTGAAAGTAAGGCTTAAAAAAGTATCTCCTGAAAAAATTATTTTTCTGTCTGATGTTTATTTTCAGA
>JAQIXP010003994.1:0-12164 GCA_034700285.1 Proteroiulus fuscus
ATGTACCGTTAGTTAACATGGAGATTCCCATAGGAGCATGCATTTTTTAAAAGTGTGGACAGCCCCCTTAATAAAAAAATAATGTCATTAGAAATTACTTAGATAAAAATAGCTGCGGCTGCCGGTATTCACAAACATTAGATTATTTACATCAATTTTGAAAACCATTCCTGCAAAATTCAAGGAATTTCCACATGACTAAGACCAAGTCATATTTTCCAAGAAAATATTAAGGACAAATCTAATAAAATTGAAAATAACGGTAGATCTACATCACGTATACTGTAAACAAAAAAAAGTAGAAGGTCTTCACTATAACTATCCCTTTTTTTAGACGATTAAATTTAATGACATTCGGCAATCAATGTTAAAAGACTTCAAGTCCACTTCCTATAATTAGATCAGCCCAACTAGATACTCAATCCTTATACAAAAATCAGATAACATGATTAGATTTATAATATATATCAGTTTACGAAATATAAAAAATCTGTATCACAAATTAGGGTTGGTTCGGTCGAGGAATGTTTCCGAGTCACGGTTTAATAAAAATTGAAGGACTTAGATTAGCATGAGAATTAAGCCACCTGTGTGACCAAGATTTGTTAGGTATAAGCCCGAGCAATTTTGATAATAGATCACGTCCAAAATATGCTATGATATTTATAAAATCACGTATTTAATGATTTACTAATGGACAGCTCGGAGAACCCCAGGATGTCATTTCCATGGAGGCCATTGTGAATTCAGATGCATGGGAATTTCACACAGAAAAAAAAAACGAGATCTGGTTTTATCAACCAATGAAGATAGAAAGAATCCTCCTTAAAAGAGTAAACCTTGAGATGAATATGTTAAACACTGGACTTAAGAGAACTACGCCTATGTTCATTAAATTTGGGTCACGGTTAAATGGATCACAAAGATGCTTCTGTATATAAAGGAGTCCTGTAAGGTGGAGTAGCATCTCATTCTTCTGGAATAGCAGCTTCTGGACTGAGATTTAGATAGAAAATACAACATGTTTTCAATGGTAAGTTCTATATGGAACTTTTGTTTTTATTATATTTTTCTAAAGCTTATGTCTATACTAAAAGAATGCATTTACTGATTCCTTTCTAACTCTTCATAAAGAAATTTTGAATGTATTTCTATTTAAGAAATTATAACTAATGGATAATATATTTACCCAATAGTAGGATCTGATTTCAAGGAAAATCAATATAATTTTGCAAAAAACTGCAAATGTGTTTTCCTAAAGTTTAAAATAAATTTCATTAAATTTGGCAAATGGCAAATGTTTTCTTCAATTCTTTGATAACATTGAAATGTGATGAGTTCAAAGAGACTTTTGTTTAATTTTATTAAGCAACTGTGATTAGGACTAAAAAGGATAATATAGTTCATTGTAGCAGGTGAAGTCATATAATTTTACATCCAATTTATATTTAATTATTTAATTTAAAAAGTATTCTAAGCATAAAACCAACTTTGTCTAATTTATTTTCATAAAGAATAAAATTAATTATATTGAACTTTTCTTTGCTTTTGTAAATATTTTAATTAATTCATAAAAAATAATTTATTTCATATACTTAATTGAAATAAATTTTTGTTTAAATTTATTATGCATTAGTAGATTGAGACTTAAAAGGAAATAATGCAGCAGGTGATTTCATCGAATTTTATACCATGGCTTTTTAATTAAAAAATTTTAAATTTAAAAACAATGTATTTAAACGTGTAAACAACTTTTGCCAACTGTATTTTCATAAATTCATTTATATTTAAGAAATAATTGCAGCTTATTTTATAAATTGTCCAGCCGAGTTGATCAATCAATTGCATTTTAAAAATAAAAATTTTAAATGGCAATACCTGGTTTAAAATAAACCAAAAAATTCAATTAAAATGTCATAATTTTGATATAGCGACCCTGCTTTCAACTTGCCTAAAATTAATAACAAGTAAAGCAAAGTTTTACTTGTTTATATATAAAAACTAATTAACATACAATGAACCACAGCCAAATTTCATCTGAAAAGATTGATTAAATCACGAAATTGATTTAATAACGGCTGCCCTTCTTTTTGATTGATTTTATCCATATGCCATTGTTTATATCACTAATAATTGTATTACAAGTTTTGTATAAAGCTCCTAAGATGAACTAGGGTCATGATAAAAAATGAGCATAATGAAATTCTGATATTAAAACAAGATTAGGGATACCAGAGTAAATGGTAATTATCCTATTTAGCCTTAAACCATTTTAAAGAATATACATCATTGTATGCCACTTTTGAAACATGACAGTGAGGTCAAGAAATTTTAACATACCGGTATACAATGTGTAATTGATTTTATGTTTCATTTGAATGTTTTAAAGCTCATAAATCTTACAATACTCAATGGATATACTAATACATACATTTCAAGTTTGTTATAAATTACAATCGATCTACAATTTAATCTGGTTATTCAGGTTTTACTTACACTTACATACCTATACCCCAAAACAACACCAAATTAATTCATATTCCTAATATATTTACATATTAACTTAAATTAAAAATTCATATTTTCTCCAAAATTTCCACTGAAGCTACTTTTCGATTGTATGTGGAGGATGGGGGGAGGGCTCGCGGGTAACGACCCCCAGTAGCGTAGTTAAGATATACCTAAGGGGGAACTCTGATAGGGATTCTGGGCAGAAGTGGTAGATTTCCATATAATTTTGGATCCTATGGGGGTTTTTGACCCCCAAAACCACCCTCTGAGTATGTCTATGACGCCCTACTCCAGAACCAGACAATTATGTAGCAAAATTCAGAAAAATGGCTACCAGAATTGCCAATTTATGTATGCTAAGGTCACATTTCCCAGCAAAGAAATTTTTCATATTAATCCTCAGCAGAAAAGTTTATACCACTTTTTCTTTTAGTTTAGATTTAAAAAAATAATATTAATCACAGAACAATGCATTATTTTCAGGTAACAGTACTGTTGGCAGGTGTGGCTCTAGCCACTGCCCAATGGCCATACACACAGCCAAGGCCCGTAAATCCCTACCAGAACATGATAGTCAATCACATTGCACAAGACAGCATTGGCAACTTCGGGTATGCAACGGCCGATGGTCAAACCCGACAACAGGTAGTGGCAGCTGATGGCAGTGTCCGTGGCAGTTACAGTTACCCTGGTGCCAATGGAATACCAGTCACAGTCAACTACATTGCTGACAGGCAAGGTTACAGAACCATCGGTGGGGCACAAGCTCTGACACAACCAGCCGCACCAGTACAACATGCACCAGTACAGTATGCAGCCCCACAACCAATTCCATATCAGCATGCACCATATGCAACTAGACCAAGGGTTCACCATTACAATCCAGTGGCCGAGGCTCAGCTGGCTCAAACCATCCAAGTTCACGCCCTGAGAGATCAAGATGCTCAAAGGAAGCAGCTTCAGCAATTGTCAGCCATTACTGGCGGTGCTGCTGGTAGCATCCATTCCTACAATCCTCATTCAACCTATGCATCAGTCTATGGTTAAAACTTCAGTTTTATAAAAAAAATCAGCTCAGGAACTTTGCTTTGTGGTTTATTAATTGTTTTAGGCATTATAACAATCTGTGATAACAGGTCTGCGTTGAACATTATAATAATGTGCCAAGATACTAAACATTGCTTTTGTACTAACTAAGCATTATATGACATTAGAATTCTAGTGACAATTCAAAATTGTCTAGAATTATTTAAAATTGTTGGCTCTTTGATACGCTTCATTTCCATTTTATGCCATAGATCAAGTTTCCCAACCCCAAATTCTTGCTTGAAGAGCTTTTTTTACTGTTATTTTAGCAATTTTCAAAGCCAAATATGCATGGAGAATTTTGTGCACTGTATTTTTAACCGAAATTGTTGCTAATTAGTAATGCTTATAATCGCTGAAAAATTACAAAAAGAAAAAGTACAAAAAAATTAAATGCAGCTTGTTCATTATATACCAACATTGTTAGGTTTAAGATGGGCATTGTAAGATAAAAAGAAATGGTTTAATAAAAAAAAACTTGAATGTACTGACTGACATTTGTGTTGTATTTTTATATTGTATAAAATAATTCTTTGAATTTACTAAAATTTTCATTATCTACAGGAAACAATGTATACGTTCTCAAAAAATTAGAAAAAAAGGTTTTCCTGATGGATTTTTAGACAAAGGTCAGCTGAAGGTTAAGTTTTTAAAATCGCGAAACTGCTCTGCAGAATAACAAGTATTATAAACAAATATATTATAATTTTCAACATATTTTAATAAAACTTATTTAACCTGTAGTCTTATTTTAATTTTATTATTATTTTCTAAAGAAAATTTTTCAGCAAAGAGCATATTTTGTATGAATTTATAAGACCAGTTTTCAAATATGCCTGCTTTTAATTTTTCTACAATAGGAATGTAAAATGAGATACATGTAATTCTGGGATAAATGATATATTGGTTTATGCATCAGTTTATAAGCAACACGAACAGCGAGTATAGAATAACTAATTCGAGATTTTTAAATAGATAATATTATATAGGTTATGCTTCTAAATGTCTTGATCATAAGGATACATTCTCTCAGCAAAGAAGGAGAAAATAAAAATTTACTTTCCACCAGAATTAATGATGGTAAAATTTTCTATCTATAACCTTCATCTTTTTTTCAGTAACCAGCTTTTAAAAAGTCAATTAGCATGAAAACCTTCTACTATTTTTAAAAAATTAGTCTAGACTGAAAAGTACATTTGAAGAAAAATGACATGAAATTATTTGAAGTGAATTACAGAAATTGAGTTGTAGTTATGGCATGTAGTGGTTCCTATAGACATGCTTCTGATTTTTAACTTTTTTGGGAAACAATTTAGCATTCATGGCTGGTATTTTCTGTTACACAATTTTAAAATTTCCTGAATTTCTTATCCGAATGTTATTATTAAATTGAATACTTGTAACCAAGATTAAAATGTTACAATATATATGTAACTGGTGTTAATTTACTTAAAATCAATTCTACTTATTCATCACATGAATAATATAGCCATATGAATGAACTTGAAGCTCTTTAAAATATTTAGTTCTTTTAGGAATTTTTTAAAAAATATATTTTTTTTATTTGGAATACCGGTACATTTATTGTTTTTATGCATAATTGCATAGAAGGAAAGTGAAGCCAAAATTGAATGACTCCAAAGATGAACCTCTATCTCCTCACTAAAAGATGGCTCTATAAGTTTGAGATTTCAGATTCAGGTACTCCTGAGATCAGGCAATATGGCGCTGTCCATGGTTTACATAAAAGTTGTGATTTCTCAGTACTGGTTACTCAAGTTTAATACTAAAAATATTACTATTTTGTCATCAACATTTAGTTATAATACCTAGCAATGAAAAGCACTTGTTATGAAGACTGAGTTCCCCTTTAAAAGGGAAGATCACCCTTACAAAACTTTACAACCCTGTAGATAGATATTTATTAAAAACCAAAATCAAAATGCAAAATAAATATTGAATATTTAATGCATAATAATGCATAATTAAAAGGCCCTTTTAAAACTTCAGGGTAAATTTTATTTTTGTGAATTTAGTTATTATAAATTTTTATTAAATTACCAGACTAGAGATATTTGTAAAATTTTTGGAAATGCATTTTTTATCACTAGCTTGTCCCTTCGTAAAAAGTTTCTGTTAAGGTGATTCTCCCCTTTAATATCATTAATTTTTTTTTTAAATTAATGCAATTAACTGCACTTGAGTCAGGCTGACAGTACTTCACATTTTTCCTTCCAGATAAGAACTTATTATAAAAATTAGATATAAACTGAAATTATTCCTAAAATTGAAAAGAGAAGCATTGCTTCGATTTAATTTGACAAAAGAAATTAAAGCAATAAATAAATAATTATATATAAAAATATTTTCAATTAGCACTCCTATGCACTCCTTATTAGCAATCTATCATTTACATCACAGATTACTTGAAATGTTTTACTGTTGGACAGTATAACTAACAAGTGCAAGTAAATAGGATATCACTCAAATTTGGCCTGATTTTAAAAAATCTACCCTAGCACTACAGCAGGTTTCAAGGTAGTTTAAAATGATAATTAAATTTAACGAGAATTAAAGTATGTAACAATTATTGCTGCAATGTCATTTGTTCAGTGCACCATCCAACGGAATATTAGTGAACACTAAAAGGGCTTCGGCGCTTTTACTAAAGAAAATGAATTGGTGTCACCAATAATGTTGCCAATCCTTTCAGAAAATAACCTAGTTGCAAATTTAACTGACTGACCAGTGCTGACCCCACGTAAAGAAAAGTTGAAAGTGCATTTTGCACTAGTTTTAAGTGACACTATCAATAAATTGGCATTTACTGGGAAATAAACTGATAATTCCAACTGCACTTTAACTACTACAAGCACTCTATTCAGCTTATGCAAAACATTCACAATTAAATATTTGCAAAAGGTTAGCCATACTAATGTACTGTTAGCTATACTAATGTACTGTCGGCCGAGTGCAACAACCAACGATAAATCTCCAGTTAGCAAACAAATAGTTATGGATAACTGTTTGCTAAAATCCCCAATGAGATGAAATGGGATAACTACTGTTGGTGGTCAGCAAATTCACTTAACTATTTGTTAAAATGCATTTTAACTGTTAGTTAAACTTTAACAGAGGTAGGTGCACTCGGCCGTGTGAGAAAGAATTTATAAAATTATACAAAGAGCTAGTGAAAAATATAAGAGTATTTCAAGAGAAACGAAAAGTCTTTTAAAAAAATATTACCACTTAGAACCAGTTTAATTTGTTTTACTAAAAAAAACTAAGTTAACTATAATGCGTTCCAACATTTTAAAATTGTATTAAATAGTTAATTTGTTATAATTAATAGAAGAGAGGATAATATCAATCCACAAATGGCAGCCATTGTTGTCACCATGTGATGTCATAAGGAGGACCGTGCCACCGATGGTAACATTTTTTTAGAATATACACTCAGTGCATTGAATATTATACAGTGGCCCCCCTTTGACGTCAGAAATGACGCTCCAGTTAATGATTACAGGAAATGTCCACACACCCTAACCTGAAATTTTATAATTTTTAAACTATAACTTAATAATGAATTATATTGGCAAAAAATCTTAGATGGTAAGAACAACACCTATTGGTAATTATTTTGTCACAAATTTTTTACTTAAAAACATTTTGAGCTCGTATTAATGACTATAACATGCATATAACTAAGATAAATTCTTGGTAATTCAAAAATAATAACAGTAAATAGCTAAATAATAATACCATTGACAGATATATTAAAAATGAAAAATGTTTGCAGTCTATACGAACTGAACCTGATTACCTAGAAAAAAATGTTTAACTGTCCATGCACAATAAAACAAGATTGTTACAGTCTTTTTTTAAACTTTCTAACTGAGCTTTCCAAGCATTTAAAAAAAAACTTAGTATATGTACTTTCAATAAAATAAAAATGTTATCCACAAGATTATCCTTCAAATTGAGAATATTAAATATCACAAAGCAATTTTTTGTTAAACAAGTGTTGTAAATATCTATGTATAGATATAAACCTTTTTAATTTCGTAATTTTCTGATTAAAGAAAATGTTTACCCTAAAACATACCTTGTTGTGTTTTCAAAGGTAAAGTGCATGACGTCATAGATAACGTAAACTAACACATGAGATACGAGATTCAGGGTACTGTAGCAGACAACATTTGCCTGCTAAATTAGCAAATTTTATCTATCATAACTTCATAAGTAAATACATAATTGTAATCAATAATTTCGCTGCAAAAAAATGTTCTATCATTTTGCCTATTTCATTTAAAGGGAAAGTCCCACTTTGAAAGAAGTTGGTTGTAGGAGGAAGAACATGAAATATTAGGAAAGGCATGCAAATTGCAATTTGTTTTGAGCCTACAATTATAAATAAATAAAATACCCTGAATACACGGGTTTGGATGAAAATAGAAAGCCCAAACAGGCACCATTTTACTGACTGTGTAGTGCCCTCTACTGGACAAGGCCTCAGCTCTCATAAAACTCGTAGACATGCATGTCCTAGAGGGCGCCAGCAAAAGTTGTGTCTTCTGAAATTGTGGAAAATTGGGGCCTAATGTGTATTTGGTAAACGTCGTAATTTCTTCAATATGGAAACTTCGCTGCACTTATTATTGTCACTGCCATTCATATCTAGTAAATGTGAACAACTTAAATATCACTTGTTACAAAGTGGGACTTTCCCTTTAACATGTTTTCAGATCAGCTCTGACTTTCAATATATGCATGCTCATTTTTATATTCGTACAGATCACAATACCATATTTAGGCAGATACTAGCAAATTATTTATCTATTTGAAATGTTTTTGTTTTAGATATGACTTGATGTCTGCCTCCATGAATTTGACCAGTTGCAAGAAGGGCAATTTAATGGAATTATATACGTATCTTAATATTTCTATCCTGTATAATATTTCTATTCCGTATATCAACAAATAAATGTGACCTATAAAACAATTAAATTAAACCATTTTAAAATTTTTAACAGATAATAATAATTAGCCAAATGCTTCAATGTGCGTAGTACTTGAAACAATTCTTCCCAAATGATATTTAAAATGATATCAAGGAGCTCTAATAGGCAAGCAGACAATTATATTTAAATTTATGAGATAAATGCAGACATGCCATTGCCTATAAATAGCTGACTGTTTATAGGTAGTTAATTTCATTATCAACAATGTGAATCAGTATAGCCACGTGCAACAGACGTTGTTTTAGACTACTTGTCTTTTAATAAAAACTATTTGAAATTCATAGTTAACAGCAACAGCCTTAAATGCAGTTTTTGTATCCGTGTACATGTAAGATGAAATGAAGCCATGTCCTTCATAAAACCAGTTAAATTGAGACAAAAAACCAGGTTTAAGTAAAAAATATAACAATAAAATAAACACTGAGCCCCTTTCTGAAAACAAAAATGGAGTGAACAATATAAATTTAGAAGAAAAAAATCCCAATGATAAAATCTGTCATTTGGTAGAAAAACAACCAAACAGGTGAAAATTTAAACGCATTGCAGGTTACATCCGCCTTCCCACAAAATTGTTTTGCAAAAATAAAAGTGTCAATACTCCACCCATATTAAGTATAAAAGCAGTCACTGTTCTCACCTGTAATTATAACTGAAAATCCTACTCATTGCATAGATATTTTCAATACCTTAGGGTCGCAAAATTCTCCCCAAAATCAAGGACAGTGAAAGAACCAACACCTCATCACTCGGGATTTCATTTTGGAAGAAAAAAAACTAAATTTATTATTGAGCATTTATATACATGCATAAAGTTAGAAAGAGACAATGACCCATATATTTGCAGTGCATGAATGTCGAGCCAAAGGGTCAATGCAAAATATATTAAGGAAAAAATCAATTACAACCTTGCAAAATTAAACAAAAACATTTTTTTTAATTAAAGAGAATTCGAAAACAATGCCAGTTTTTTAAGGGGAATAATTTAAAAAAATGCAAAACTAATGGGCACGTTTTCAAAATTACATTTATATTTAATTAAATCTTACCCTAAGCATGCACACAACCTACACTGAAATCACCATCACATTATAGAAAATTTATGATAAATATTCCCATAATTTTGTTGAATTAAGTTTCAATTGGCAGTAAAGTTAAAAAAAATAATATTTTTCAAAACTGATCAAAAGAAAAAAAATTCTCTCCTGTATTTGAAATCTCCAGAATATACTAAAAAAAATCTGTACATTCCACGAAATTTAAATTAAAAAAATCTACTTGCTTTGCTACAAAAATGCAATATATAAAAAGTAGTGCAAAATTTATATTAAAATATGAAAAAAATGAGGTTATTGAGTAAAATTTAGATCAATTAATTATCATAAGAATTTATTGTACCTGTAAATATAGGTAGGCCTATTTTAAATTGAAAAAGGAGATAATATGCTAAGTCATTATATGACGGGTTCAACTCGAAATATTATAAAAATTTCTAGCAATTAAAATTCTTACTTAATCAGTCGTGTGTGATGGACAAATGCAATAATTTGTTTAATGATTTTGCACATAGGCCTATAAGGACACATATAACAACAAAAGGATGAGAATTGAATATTTTATATTTGGGAAAAGTATGAAAGATATATTTAAAAAAAAAAGTATAAAATAATGATGATCTAAAAAATCCATATATTTTTTATAGATTTTTCGTAATTGTTATATTTAAAAAAAGCTGCACATTAAAGGGAAAGTTCCACATTGAAAGAGGGTGGTTGTAGAAGGATAGGCATGAAAAATTAAGAAAGGCATGGAAATTGCAATTTAATTGAGCCCACCAATCAGTAAATAAAATGCCCTGAATATATGGATTTGGTTGAAAATGCAAAGCCAAAACAGGCGCCATTTTACTGACAGTGCATAGCGCCCTCTACAGGTTAAAATGCATCAGCTCTTATGAAACACATAGACAAATTTTGTTGCAATTATTATTGTGATACATTCTGTATTTAAATTCGTGTTAGCTTGTGTTCTTACTACAGTACTTTTAAATAGCAAAGCGATTATTAATTAAAAAATAGCCTCATTAATTCCATTTACAAGCATGCCAATTTTTCATAATAAGCACACATTATTATTATACAAACTAGCTCAAGAGCAGATGAGTGGGTTTTTATATCAATCACATGACATAGGCCTACCAAACCCATATGAATTAAGGCAATGTATCCAAATGAATGATTTACATTACTTTGGCATCATATAAATTTCATACAGTGCATAACTTCAGTGCATATTGCAGCTATAATGATGCTGATTTTGAAATGCTCTAAAAATCATGCAATTTTCACAAACATGATACCATTTATCTTCCAAATTTATTTGTATAATAATTATTATTTATTATATTTGTTTTCGTAAAAAATTGCCATAAAGAAACGATAATAATATACTTTTTAAGAAAATGTGTGACCTAATAACAATTGTGAAGTTGAAGAAGCAATAAAAAAAAGGGAAAATAATGTTTCAAATCATTTGCCATTCTAAATAATTATATATTTTATGGCCCAAAGCGTTTACGGGTCATAACAATGCTTTAAAAATAATTAGATAACCAGAAAATGGTTATGAATAAAGCATATTTTATGAACATAAAAAGGCTTTTATTTAACTGATATAAATGAATAATAATAAATTGTTTAAAGTAAAGGAAAGAATAATAATGACTATACATAAAAAATCGAAATATTCACACAGAATATCCAAATTCAGTGCTACAGGCAGAGAATACCATGCATTCATTACTTAAAAAATAGGCCTAATCTATGGTGTAGAATAGTACCCTAATCCTAATCCCGTGCATGTCCTAATCCAACTATATTGAGTGTTTACAAAACATTTCTGCCACTGCCTGAACTTGTCCATACTTGGAACTTATTTGTGCAATGTATGGAGATCTTTAGTTTTGATGAAGAAAAATCACTCTGCCAAAAGTTAAATTTTTCTAAATAATGTTATTTCTACTAAATTCTATATCACAGGCAGCAGGCTCACCATGCAGCGTTCCCATAATTCCCATATTTTCACATATTTTTTATGTTCCCATATAAATTCACATTATTAGTGAAAATTCCCAGATTTTCCCCTATATTTCCATCTAATGAAATAATTTCAAATTTTCTGGAACAGTTACTATAGTAAGAATGATGCTTCTTGTTAATTGTAACATGGCTTGTGCAATTCTTTGGCAATTGCTTTACTATTATACTGGCATTGCAGAGGCCATTAGCAACTTGTAGAGTAGACCATAGTAAAGAAATCAGTAATAGATTTAGGGTTCTACTAAAAAAACGTTATCTATAATAGATGGTGCCATATATTCAATGTCAGAATGTCATACAAGTATGCATATTAAAAGTGGAATTTAAAAGTGTGCCAGGACCTTTGGCAAATCTTTGTTACACTTCTTGAATGATTAAAGGGACAGTCTCACTTTGAAACAAGTTGGTTTCAATAAAAAGAGCGTGAAAAATTATAATTAAAATGGAAATT
>JAQIXP010003995.1:0-12163 GCA_034700285.1 Proteroiulus fuscus
AAGCGATAACACCAAAAATCTCAACTTGCCAGGCCTTATTATGCATAAAATAAAATAAAAATCTTAGTAGGCTGTGTCGGGAGCCATCAGACATTTTTTTTTGCGCTGTATATATCTAGTTTGTTATTGCTGTTTTTCTTATACAAGGGGAAATTACTGCTGCTTTAATCTCAAGTTAAACGTTTTGTTTATTCATTGGAAGCATGGTGGCACGGCGCTCCTTCTCCCTTCCTTTCCGGAAGATGAACCGATTAATTGTCCTTATATACCAGTATAAATATCATCATCAAACGTTAAGATAAATGCTTCACTTTTTCACGGATGATGCACACTTAACTTGTTTGGGAGAGATAAAATTATGGACTGACGACCTTGATGCCTTGATGGGCATTTTCCTCCCCTGAACCTCATGAGGAATATTAGGGCTATATCCATCCCAATCTTTAACGGTCTAGCAACCTATAAGGCTATATTTTGTTGCCTATTGGGTGTGCCATTTCTCCTGCCTGCTTTTTGAGGATCATTGTCTACAAACGCAAAATCCAGCAATAAAATTACCAGGCTTTCTGATAGCGAAAAGCATGCCTCATTACCAGCCGTTATGGGGCTAGTGTTCATGAAGATATCCATTTAAAGCTGTTGGGGGGCTTCAGTTTGGACCATTTTGCAAACCGCCTGCTTTTATGCCTTATTTTCTTCTATATTTTTGGGCCATTTTTAATGGGGGAATTGCAACTCGAGATGGATCTGAGAACACCCCGTGGGAAACCAAATTGGATTTTGGCTGTTTTCATCTGCCTTTTCTATACCTTAACCCAGTTGCCTTGCCCTTAAAGGCTGTATAAACAGCTTAAGCCAACAATTCGCAATCGATTAATTGTAGCCTTGGAAAAATACAAACAATATGATGCTACTTGCGAGGATTCAGGGTTTGGTTAAATATCGAGCAGTTGGAAACATCCTTTCTCCCACCTGACTTTTAAATAATAGATTTGGAAGTACTGCTCGGAGCACTTAATAGACACACTTGGTCTGAATATTTCCTTACTTTGGAGCCATTCAAATATGACGTCATCAGTTTAGGGGAGGGGGGTTAATGGGGAAATCCTACAAATGATGTCACGGGGAGCAGGACCGTCATTTCAGAATTTCGCAGGGAAGGGGGGGGGGGGATCAAACTATAGAAAAAATTTTCCCCTATAATCCCTAATTTGCCATATAAGTTTTCTCCTAGCTGGTAGTTTTTGCTATTCATTCTATTGCTATGCAAGAAATCTTGTCCTTCCTGTATTTAAAATCCTTACATTAATTCATCTTGCCTTAATGTGATAATCACTAATTAGCCTAGGTTTCCTTTTAGATGCTAGTAGGTATACCTATTTGCTATTGGTATGCGAAAATTCTTGTCTTTCTTGTATGTTATTTGATAATCTTTATCTTTCCAATATGTCATATCCGATAATCCTTATAATTTACCAATATTTTCTTCAATAGACCCTGTGCATAGCAGACGATTGTGACGTCACCCATGTTATTTTCCCTGTAACACCTAACCCCAAGCAATGGCCGCTTTGCATACAAGTCTAGAGAAAAGTCGGCCATTGCTTGGGGGTTAACGTCATTAGTGACGTCAGCTGCACCAGCTTTATTGATTTTGTCAGTAAATTTTGGCCATTTAGCTGAGATTTTGACAATTTTGTCATTAAAATTTGACAGTATGTCGTCATTGGTAGATTTTTAAATTGAACAAGTTTTCTGCAAATTTGGGCAATTTTGTTTGCAAATTGGGACAATTCTGTCTGCAGAATTGAACAATTTTGTTAGCAAATTTGGGTAATTTTGTTAGCAAATTTGGGTAATTTTGCCTGCAAATTTGGACAATTTTGTCTGTAAAATTTGGGAACTTTGTCTGCAGAGTTTGACAATTTTGTCATTAAAATTTGATAGTATGTCGTCATTGGTAGATTTTTAATTTTGACAATTTTTTCTGCAAATTTGAGCAATTTTGTTTGCAAATTGGGACAATTCTGTTTGTAAAATTTTGACAAGTTTGTCTGCAGATTTGAACAATTTTGCTCACAAATTTGGGTAATTTTGCCTGCAAATTTGGACAGTTTTGTCTGTAAATTTTGGGAACTTTGTCTGCAGATTTTTACAATTTTGTCATTAAAATTTGACAGTATGTCGTCGTTGGTAGATTTTTTATTTTGACAATTTTTTTTCTACTAATTTGGGCTATTTTGTTGGCAAATTGGGACAATTCTGTCTGTAAAATTTGGACGATTTTGTCTGCAGATTTGAAAATTTTTGTTTGCAAATTTTGGTAATTTTGCCTGCAAATTTGGACAATTTTGTCTGTAAATTTTCGGAACTTTGTCTGCAGATATGGACAATTTTGTCTTTAAATTTGGACAATTAATTGTCTGTAAATTCGGAGATTGTATCTGCTGCGACTCTGGCACGATTTTGACATAACATTTGCCCACATGGGATGGGAATAAATAGCATAAGCCAGTGGAATTGCATAATCTGTTGATAGTTTGCAATTTTTCGGTATTTTCTTTTTACTGTTGGCAAATTTGTCTTCTAAACCCCCCCCCCCCCCCCCATCAATCCCCTAGTGTTATTATCTTCGCTACGCCCCTGATTGCCACTCCTTAACATAATCCAAATTATTGATTGCTGCTGAATATATCACAAATTCTCTCCATTCTTTTTTTCAAAATTTCGCATTTATTTTTGCAATAACTTCTGGTTAGCTGCATATGTTTTATTTTGTCTATCTGCATATATATATACAGGAACCTGCTTGGTAGCAAGGGACCATTATATGGACTGATGGTCGTTGGCATCTCTTGCATGGTCAACTCTGTTTCAATATCTTTTTTGTCGATGCATGAAAAGTAATGGCAAATCTATGCAATGTGTGAGGCAGGAGGCGTCGTTATAATATAAGTATGCAGGGATTTTCTTCTGACCGATCAGACTTCTTCTTGGACTGGATTTTTTTTTCTCAATTTCTTCAGAAAATATGAGTGTGTTGGATGTATAGGCCTGTCTTTTCTGCCTGCTATATAAGCAGACATTGGAAATCATCGTGTTAAGGTTTTTTTTTAGTTTGAAAATCGATCTTGCGCTTGTGACCCAGCAATAACGTGAACATCACCCAAACACATTTTGTGAGAGACACTCCAGCAGCCATTTGGAATCTAATAGGGATTGTTCACGGGGTAAAAGTACACAATAGAAAAGTTGATTGGAAATGGCAACTGGAATATGCCAAGTCTGATTCCAATGTTAACTTGCTTGCCCTTCTCATCCTGCAGTGACATCAGACACCTTGTTGTTGTTGGCCAGTAAAATCTCTCGTGTCCTACTTTTTCTTCACTACCAATATGCTATACTTGGGAGATCGTTCATATATTACTTACAGGGTGTCTGGCCGTCTGGAAAACCTGGAAATGTCAGGGAAATTTAATCTGTGTCTGGAAAATCTAAATAAAATTGAAAATTAAGCACTATTTGTGATTTTTAGCCCATTTTTGAGTGTTTTTGAACAAAAAAAGTTGCCTGGGGCGCCATTATCTGTCATTTTTGTTTGCAGTAATGTACGAAAATTTTAAGATTTATGCCTGCAGGCCATGAAAGATATTTTTGGGTCGAAAAACAATGGATTTGTGGGTGCGGCCCGGGGGTAGTTGTCAAATATTGCACTTTTAATTGCATGTGTTAGTAAAAATTAGTTAAAAATCACTTTTGTTTGGTCTGGAAATTTGTGAAAATTTGTCTGGAAAACCTGGAAATGTCAGAGAAATTTGTGACTGGATTTGGTTTGACACCCTGTAATTAGCAGCAAAGATATTGAGGGGGGGGGAGGAAAGTATCGATGGCTTAATTCACAAGTAGCAAATGAGCCAATTTGTCAAAAAGGAGATAATTGTAATATTGTGATCCTGTGTCCCAAATTAACCTAAAGTTACAGAAATTACTTTAACCAATAAGTATTAAATTTACAGAAGGGAAGAGTAGTGAATATCCAAAAAGGTATCCCTAAAAGTTACAAGTAGTGAGTAGTACTATTCGTTAGTTCACCTTTTAAAAATTGCTCGTAACATGGATTTTTGTAACAATACAAGTAGCGAATGACACAACATTCGCTACTTTTTTTGCATTCACTTTATTCAATGGAAAAAGTAATGGATGTGCACATTCGCTACTTTATACTTTCTTTATTTCACTTTCCTGCAAATTTAAAGTCAAGCTAGCGAATGTGCATGTGCTATTATTTCTCAAATTACTTAATTCATTAACTAATTTAATTATTTAACAAAAATTAGCACATTCCCTATACAAAATATATATTTTGTTTCATCTGTTTATCAAATTTTACCCTTTTAAAATTGTTTGTTACCAAATTATACCTTTTTTTATAAAAACGCTATTATCTCGTAAGCAACCTTTGACTCATTCGCTACTTGTGAATTAAGCCATCGATATATGATTACAGGTAGTTACAAACGGAAACATGATGGTTGTTTTGATTACTGTTCTTTGGTAAAATTAACATATAATTCAAAGATTATAGGGAATTGAAAACTGCACTCATTGGTAGCATTGGCAAGTCAACTAAAATTGGCCTTACATGAACATGAAATTTTGCAATACATTACTAAATGTGTTTCTGAATACATTTGCAAGGTTGTTGTACTTTTCAGTGAGAAAAAGTGGGCCTAATTTTGTTACTATTAAAGTATAAAAAGGGAGGGGGGCCTTGGTTGCAGTATCTGCTTAAGTATAAGGATTATTTAAGGAAAATTCTGCTGAGAAATGTTGTGATATGCCATTCAATTTTTATTTAAAAAGGTATTTAATGAAAAATGGATTTGCATATTACGGTATGCATTGTACAGTTGTAGTTTCTCAGGTTTTCTGGCTGTCATCTGCTCGGATCTGTATTCCTAAGAATTTTTGTTCACAAAGGAATTGTAATGAAAAATTTGCATTTAGATGTTTTTTTTTTAAGTATGATCCTTGTATATAGTTTAGTTTTTTATAATTTTCTTTATAAAAATAACGGCATGTTGCGCTAATATCTTTTGTCGTGGAATTTTTTGTGCCAAGTAACAACGTCTTCTGATATGAATATTTAGAAAAAAGCATTTTTACATTTTAATTAAGTTTTGGTAAATATTGTACTTTCAACAAAATTGCATTTATGAAATCACAAGATTTTTTTTTTTTAAATGAAAGAATCAATGGTATGTGGAAAAGATTTTAGGCCTTATCTTGTTCATCTAGAGTGTAGACTGGAATGTAATAAGCAGTCAGCTTTAATGTTGGTCTGTTGATTACTTTTGTATAACTAATTAACTTTGTCTGAAAAGTTTGTCCTGCAGTTTTGTAAGCAATATTTAAATGAAATTTCACATAAATTGGATAAAAATTAGTGGACAGTGTAGAAAAGTTCATGCAGTTATCCTATTAAATTATAATCTCGTTAATCTCAGCAAGAAAAATAAATTTTGAAATGGACAAAATATATTATTCAGCAAGAGAATGAACTGAATAATTAAATTGGACATGTCATTAATAAGTTTCTGATTGGATTATTAACTTTAAGCTCTTTAGCAGCATGAAATCAGATCTCCTTAATGGCAATCTATTTTCCCTCCGGAAAAGTCTCTAGAAAATTAAAATTTTCTGCTGTCTATTTTCATGTAGTAAACTGCAGTAAAAGTAAAGGTCAAGCTACATTTCTGAGATATCAGGAAACAAATAACTACACAATTTGTGCAGATTTTGTGTAGAAAATGTGCAAAAAACCTCAGAAAACTACAGAAAAATATATAGAAAACAAAAAATGCACATTGTAATTATTTGTTTCATGATATCTGAAAAAATAATTTCACTACACTTACACTGCAATTTAACACTGAAATATACTGCAGAAAATTGGAACTTTTTTGCTGGTGTTTTTCTTAGGTTACAATGACTATGTTGGAGTAACTAAAATCTATTAGACCATTTCCTTTTTGATTATGATCAAATGAAGCTATGTTGGTTAAATTTGTCTTATAAATGCATGTTATCAAGGAAATTAAGGTTTAGATCTGGAATCATGATTTGCTGTTACACTAATTTTTTTTAGGTTAGAATGACTGCTGAAGTAACTATATAATCTATTGGACCATTTGCAATTTGACCATGATCAAGTGATGCTATCATGGTTAGATTTTTCTTATAAATGCATGTTATCCAGCCAATTAGGATTTATAATGTAAATCATGATTTGCTGCTACATTAGTTCTATAGAATTTTGGGAAACAGGGGTTAATCATGTTTGACCGTGAAGGTTTAATCATGTTTGACTGTTAAGGTTTAATCATGTTAGACTGTGCAGGTTTAATCATGTTTGACTGTGCAGGTTTAATCATGTTTGACTGTACAGGTTTAATCATGTTTGACTGTGCAGGTTTAATCATGTTTGACTGTGCAGGTTTAATCATGTTTGACTGTGCAGGTATAATCATGTTTGACTGTGCAGGTTTAATCATGTTTGACTGTGCAGGTTTAATCATGTTTGACTGTACTGGTTTAATCATGTTTGACTGTGCAGGTTTAATCATGTTTGACTGTGAAGGTTTAATCATGTTTGACTGTGCAGGTTTAATCATGTTTGACTGTGCAGGTTTAATCATGTTTCATTGTGCAGGTTTAATCATGATTCACTGTGCAGGTTTAATCATGTTTGACTGTGCAGGTTAAATCATGTTTGACTGTGCAGGTTTAATCATGTTTGACTGCAGGTTTAATCATGTTTGACTGTGCAGGTTTAATCATGTTTGACTGTGCAGGTTTAATCATGTTTGACTGTAAAGGTATAATCATGTTTGACTGTGCAGGTTTAATCATGTTTGACTGTGCAGGTTTAATCATGTTTGACTGTGCAGGTTTAATCGTGTTTGACTGTGCAGGTTTAATCATGTTTCACTGTGCAGGTTTAATCATGTTTCACTGTGCAGTGTGAAATTCAGGAATAATATCTTTCTAATAGTTAGCATAAGCAACTAATAATAAATATGCTTGTAAAGTGATTTTCAGTGATTAAAGTAACCATGATTTACTTTAAACATGATTTGTTTTTAAGTATGATTCCAGTCCGCATAAATAGGGTATTAGGTAAATTAACCTTTCCAGTTAACTCTTTTGTTGAATAAGATTCTGATCTGAAATTTTCTCAAATGAATTTTTTTTATACATATTATGATTGCTTAAATCTTAACCCTTTCTAACTTCAAAAATCAATTCTGTTAGCCAACAAATAGTTCGTCTCTCTGTCAATATTGTCTTTTCACATATGGCGCTCTGGCCTCCCAAACCACATGAATTTTTAAATTTCCTAAATTTTTTATCAGTTTTTTTTAAGGAATTGTTTTTGCAAACTTGGAAGATAGTTGATTTGCAAAGTAGTCTAGGATAGGATTCAATATTCGCTGCGATATTGGCCAGCAGCTATCCCGCTGTTCAAATCGATGAAAAAATGGTGCAAGAACTGGACCCATCAAATATTTGTTTCATTTTGAACCCTGGAGCAGATGTGTGCCTGGAAATTGGTCGATAACCCATCCGATGTTATTTTATTCCCATCTTGAATCTCTAGATATTATTTTTTCCCAGAAACTGGAATTCATATAAGTTTAGTATCCAATGAGGGTTATAAGTTACTGAACACACTACAGAGTGATCGTGAAGCGCTTATTGGAATATCTTTTTTTTAAATAACCCATTTTATGCTAATTTAGACACTTCACATTTCGAACTTGTAGTATATGTACTTCACAAATCATGCTTTTCACTATTCAAATTTCACACTTCATACTTTACACTGACTGTGTGTAGTGTGACCTGTGACGTGTTAAGTGTGACGTGTTACGCGTGTCATGTGAGGGATGACATGTGTAGTGTGAGGTGTGCCAAATGAACAATGTGGTGTAGCATTTGAACAGTGAAGTTTGCCGTGTGAAGTGTGAGGTACTACAATTGAAGTGTGAAGCGTGATGCCTCTACTGTCGTGGGAGTCTTTTCCTGAGAGTGGGATAACCTCCTACCAAGTGACATGATAATATGTTGATCTTCGAGGAGCACTGAGTTGAATTGAATTGAATGAACTGTAAATTATGAAGTGTGAGTGGTGAAATGTAAACTGTGAGGTACGCTATATGCAGTGTGAAGTGTGAAGTCTCTACTGACGTGGGAGGCTCCTCATGAGAGTGGGATAGTGGGATAACCTCCTACTAAAAGTGACATCATAATGTGGAGTACTGAGTTGAATTGACTTGAATGAACTGTAAATCATGTAGTGTGATCTGTGACCATTGACGTGTGAAGTGTGAAGTGTAAATTTTAAGCTGCGATGTGTGAACTGATAACTACAAAGTGTGAACTATGCCGAGTAAATTTTAAATTGTGATTTACCAGTGTAGGAACTAAAAGTGTTGAAGCATGTACATGTATTATGAAGTGTGAATTGCAATGTGTAAAGTGTGATCTCGTGAAGTATAATATATAGTATAATGTTTAAACTGTGAACTATAAACTAGACTTGGTTAATGTGACTTAACTAAGGTTCTATAATAAAAAAGACCTTTTTTGAAAATGTAAAATTCCATTAAAGGGATTTAAGGGAAATTCCCACTTTGTAACAGTGGTTCACACTTACTAGATATGAATGGCTGTGACAATAATAATTGCAGCAGTTTCCATATTGAAGAAATTACGACGTTTACCAAACAGCAGACACTGAAAGTTGGTGGCGCCCTCTAGGGCACACATGTGTACGGGTTTCATGAGAGCTCAGGCCTTTTATCCAGTAGAGGGCGCTACGTACTGTCAGTAAAATGGCGCGTATTTGGGCTTGATAATTATTTTCATCCATATCCATGTATTCAGGACATATTATTTAATGTTTTTGTGGGCTCAAATTAAATTGGAATTTCCCTGAATTTGTTAATTTCTCGTGTTCTTCTTTCCCTTTATGCGTAATATGGTCACTGTATAGTTGTGTCCGGGGACATACGGACCTCGCTGTATATACATCTAGACAAAGGGTTTGCATGTTGACTTTATTTGACTTTTGGCATGCTCTCAGCTTCATAATAAAGTCATTGATGAAAAAATTGTCTAGGCAATTGCCTAGAAAGACGTGGGGAGAAAATGCACTAGAAGTAAGTGATAATATTTCACATTTCCATCAAATGCTATATATATAACTCTCAATGCCATTCAATTCTTTTCTTGGAACATAAATGAAAGGATATCTCATGGCACACAGTAATAGAAACGTACTGATAACGACAATTCATATGGTATTTTTGGACATTGCTTTATTTTGTATTCTTTTTCTGACTTGAATTGACTGGCCTGCATTTTCATCAGAATAACCACTTTTAGCTGATAAACTGGAAAGGGTGAAATTTTTTATCATTAACTTGGCTTGGGTCAGTTATCTGTTTGTGTCCATGAATAACTGGAACTCTGGTTACTGAAAATTTCTGGAAATATAAAAATGTTTCTTTTTATATTTTGTTTTCTTAAGTAAAAGCAAGTTTGTTTGAGGCATTTTGCATATTATCTTTAGCTATATGATTTCTAAGAAATTTTGTTGCATTATTTCTGTAAATAATTTCACAGAATTTCCAGAATTTCAAATTCCATCTTGAAATTACAAAGCAAATGTAGTTGATATCTGTGTGGTTTTTGAAGTAGGATTTTTTTTTATAAATTGTGTATGTTTAAGTAAAACTTTACTAGCTTTTTTATAGTCAGGCTTTCTTTTCAAGTTCCAGATTAGGCGAGGCTTCTAGGAATTTCTGAATTTTTCAAGAATCTTGTAGAAAATTGGAGAATTTTCTAGAAGTTTCTAGAAATATATCAACTTTTTGAGAAATCTCTAGAAGATTCTGGTTTTTTTGAGAAATTTCTTGAAAAATCTGGGCTTTTGAGAAATTTCTACCAAAATCTGGAATTTTTACGAAATTTTAACAAAAATCTTAAATTGGGCTTTTTAAGAAATTTCTACACAAATCTGGACTTTTTGAAAAATTTCTAGAAAAATCACGCCGTTTTGAGAAATTTTTAGAAAAATATTGACTTTTTAGAAATTTGTAGAAGTTTCTGAACTTTTTGAAAACTTTCTAGAAAAATCAGGACGTGTTGAGAATTTTTTAGAAATATCTTGACTTTTTAGAAATTTTTGGAAGATTCTGGACTTTTTGAAAAATTTCTAGAAGTTTCTGGACATATTGAAAAATTTCTAGAAGTTTCTGGACATATTGAAAAATTTCTAGAAGTTTCTGGACATTTGGAAAAATTTCTACAAAAATCTGGTTTTTTGAAAACATTCTAGAAAAATCAGGACGTTTTCAAAATGTTTAGATAAAGCTGGACTTCTTAGAAATTTTTGGAAGATTCTTGAATTTTGGAATAAATTTTACAAATATCTGGACTTCTTGAGAACTTTCTAGAAATTTTTTCTATGCAGAATTCCTTCAGGGATCAATATTTTGATATCAATCCATAGGGATACAATCCAATATCACTTTTCAGTACATATAATGTGGATTTCTAATTTTCCAATAAATGCCTAATTGCATTTTCTTGCACCATTTTCTTCCTAAATTCGGTTTCATTTCGTGCAGTTTTGGGTGCTCACGGCTACGTCACGTTGATTAACATTTCTGTAATTTGCAAAATCGGGGGAGGAAAGCTATAAAGCGTGAAAATTTCAATGGGTTTGTATCCTATATCGAAAACCTCTATTAAAATGTCTAATTTACAAGAACAGATTTGTGATCGAATAATTGGGTTTGACGATCAATAGACAGAAGAGGAGGTTGGCATTTTTCTGTGTTTAACATGCTTCAATTTGAATGTAATTAGCTGAAAGGGTGGGATAATGTGGAAGGATTCCATCAGTGTATTGCATTGGAAAAAGCTAGTAAGATTTCGTATAGAACCAATTTAACTGTGCACCACCTTAACGAGATAATTCTATCACGAAATTACAGGCTTGACCTAGATGGGAATTGAAAACGAAATATAGAGACGAAAAATAGCTTCATTTTCAGAGTTTCAGGATGATGATGATGATGATGATGATGGAGATGTAGGGCTTGCTGCATATGTGTGTGTGTAGGCATAGGATATGATTTAAAATTTTTGAACTTTTGCCTGAATCCTGTATTATTGGAAAATGGCTCTGTAATGCTTCATTTCATTTTAGTTAATACTTAGAAATTACTACTCAAGCAGTTTGATGCAACCTAGACCAGAAGTCAGGTTAGGGGATTGGATTTCTGGGAAATTTGGCTGATTTGCTGTCTGGTTATCTGGTCATTCAGAATTAATGATGAATTTAATTGGTTATACATGGGGGTGATTAAATACACTAACACATTTTGGCAGAAAATTTGTTAGTGTAATTGGTGATGAATTTTTCTGTAAAAATTTTCATGCAGATAAAGACAGGTTTTCATTAAGACTTGTGCTGAAGCTTTGCCTTGAGATTATGCAAAAGTCTTTCTGGAGTTCTTTCAAAATTTGTGTTTTTAGTTTATTGGGAATACCTATCTGAAGTTTTATGCAGAATGTGTTTGGAGTTTTATGAAGAATTTGTATGGAGTTTTATGCAGAATGTGTTTAAAGTTTTATGCAGAATGTGTTTGGAGTTTTATGCAGAATGTATTTGGAGTTTTATGCAGAATGTGTTTGGAGTTTTATGCAGAATTTCTGTCTGGAGTTTTAAGCAGAATTTCTGTCTAGATATTTATGCATAATGATCTCTTTTGGAGTTTTATGACGAATCTTGATTAAGAGTTCTTTGCATAATTTCTGTCAGGAGTGTTATTGCAAAATATGTATGAAGTTTTTTGCAGAATGTATGGAGTTTTTTTTGCAGAATGTGTATGGAGTTTTTTGCAGAATGTGTATGAAGTTTTATGCAGAATCTCTGTTAAGCGTTTTTTTGCAGAATGTGTATGGAGTTTTTTGCAGAATGTGTATGAAGTTTTATGCAGAATCTCTGTTAAGAGTTTTTTGCAGAATGTGTATGGAGTTTTTTGCAGAATGTGTATGGAGTTTTTTGCAGAATGTGTATGGAGTTTTT
>JAQIXP010003996.1:0-12160 GCA_034700285.1 Proteroiulus fuscus
TGACGTAATCAGATTTTGTGCATGCTCTGCCCATAATGCATTGGGGCAAAACGAATGTCATGACTCAACAATGCTCAGCTGCCACAACGTGCACATTTTTTTTTCAAAAAGCAATGCATTGTGGGGAATCTACTTTCAAATTTTAATGACGTCATTGCAATCCTACTAGACTGTCTCGAGTAGAGTAACGTTTTTAGCAGAAGAACAGATCAACTGTAAATGTTAAAATATTTAAAAAAACAAGAATTACATTTGAATTTTTGGATTGCCAAAACAGTTCAGAATGATATAAGGTTCCATTAAAACGTACGTAAGTTTTTGTGTACATATTTCCGTTAATGCTTGCAGTTTTCCCGATACCATAATGCCTATGGCACTCCCTCAATGCGTTATATGGAACCGCCTCGACAAATTTTTAAAAAAAAATCAAAAGCACACAGAGTGGAATTGAGTGGGGAAAACACGAGCTAAAAAGCCATCCATTCTGCGTGCAATCTTATTAATAAATCTAATTCTGTATACACGGGTGTCCTAACGTCCCATTACCCCACAATCGGATGCTCACCTTACGGGTTGCGTCATTGTACCTGTGCACGTGCGCACGTGTCCCAATTGTATTCGGTGCGGCAATAATGAGTGCCACTCCATTGTAACAACGGTTCATTGGTCACACCGAATCACAGTAAGTGCGGCTGCCATCGAGTGAAATGCATTATGCACACACACACACACACTGGGTACACCTTGCTGGCTTTTCATCGATATATATTCTACCTGTCATTAAAGGTATAGGCCTATATATGGATTTCATAATTCCCCCCTCACTTTGTCATTAAGTACACTACCATCCCTCTCACATTCTCTTCTCTCTCCCCCCCCCCTCCCAATGATCTAATTCTTGACAAAAGAGTGCACTATTGTTGATGGGAGGCTTTTCGATCCGTGGGATTCTTCAGAAATAAAAGTGCATTAAAAGCAACGGCGTCACGCGGTTATTGTTTCTCGTCACAAAAGTCGGCTTTAAAACGTTATACCTTAGCACCGGTATCATCCAGGTAGGCATGGCGTGGGGCCCATCATCATTTTATCTGTCACGTGAGCTTCCCTGGACCCCATATCGTATAGATCCATGTTGCAGTGACAGCAACATTATTGCCTGTGTGACACTTCCGTGACTGGCTCACAGCACAGTCGTAAATCGGCTAACATCGAGCTCCAACTGGGATCTGGCACACAAGCGTTATTACAGTTTTGCAAAATTCGATATGCCGAGTGGGTAACAATAGGCGTATTTTAGCGATATGATCCTGTTACCATTTGGTAACAGCGTCTGAACCTGAAGCGTTTTTCTTGTAGTGTCGTGATCTCCCTATAGATAGGTATGTACCAAATGAGATCAAAGAAATTATGGAGCTTTCCTAGCTAAGACAACTGTTTTCTCTCCAATTACAGGTTAGTCATAAGTGTATAGAGGAAAAAGTGGCCCCAGGAATGCTTCGTATATATATATAGGAAAATTCCAGAGTGAAAAACCAGGGACGTCATTTGGGGGGGCACAGGGGGCATTTGCTCCCCCCCTGGTTCCGAGAAATGCATGTGAAGGCCTATAGGAACCATATTGGCAAAAGCTTTTAAATAGGCTTTGCTCCCCCCCCCCCTTCAAAAAGTTGAAATGACGTACTGTAAAAAACTTTTGCATTTTTGCGTTTGGTTTGCAACCAGAACCTATAAGAATTACTTGTATATTGACTACTGCATGTGACCAGGTAACAACGCTGAAATCTAATGACTGGTTGGACACCACAGAACTGCATGCGCTATAACAACCAACTAATCACGAGGCAAAGTATACATTGTACAAACTTCACATGCAGTGCACCATTTGCATTAAAACTTGCAACTATTTCTTAAATTTACATAGAAATTTCCTTTAAGCAGTCACCCTTAAACACCCACTACAGCAATTTAAAGGGAAAGTTCCACTTTGAAACAAGTTGTACCATCGGCGCCGAATATGTGGGTGCTCAAGCACCCTCACCCCAAAATATTTCACCCAAAGCATTCATTTTTGGTATTTCTATGAACGTTTTTCGATTTTGAGCACCCACAATCCCCAACAGAAGTTGACGCCAATGAATTGATGTGACAATAATAATTGCAACAAAGTTTCCATATATTGAAGAAATTACGACGTTTGCCAAATGCACATTAGGTGCAATTTTTCCACAGATTTCAGCAGGCACGGACAGTTGGTGGCGCCCTCTAGGACATACATGTCTATGTTTCACGATAGCTGATGCATTTTATCCAGTAGAGGACACTACATACTATTAATAAAGTGGCGTCTATTTGCACGGGCTTTTTATTTTCATTCAAATCCATGTATTCACGACATTTTATTTAATGATTGGTGGGGTCAAATCAAATTGAAATTTCCATTAGTTTTATAATTTTCCATGCACTTTTCCATAAAATCCACTTCTTTCAAAGTGCATGGACTTTCCCTTATAGAAGTTTGAAGGTCGAGAAGTGTTAAAACTATATAAGCCACTTGTCTCAAGTACTAAATACAAGAACACTATAGCACTTGTTAATAGTGTGAATAAACAACCAATATTTATCATGCAATAACTAAAAGCACGAAACAATACTGTTATAGGCCTACATGTAGAGTACTTGGAGTATATGGAACACTTATGGGCAATACCTTACATTTATTTTTTAGGTGCTATTGCCTTAAAATCTTACGTTTTGGAGGATATTTCCATGCAATTCAACACTATAGCGCAGTGGCTGCTATCCTATAGCACTTGCAATTCCTCGTGATTGCAATTTCGATAGTGATTCAACTTTTATTCATAGCCCTATGGTGTTTTCACTTCAGCAACTGCAAATTTTGATAAGCTACAAACATATATTCCGGAAGACATTATATTACAAGAAATGGCTGCCCATACAAGATTTAAAAAACTACCGACTGATAATTCCAAGGCCACATTTCGGCATTCGGGAGAAGAATGCCTTATACGAGTAGGCCTAAACATGTCGGCCGGCCGTTGTCCATCTCTATTGTGCTAGGTGCAAACTTTTGTGCCATTTTTTGAATAGTTTTTTTTATTTTTATGCTAATTTTCATGAATAACTTTTTTTTATTTTGTTTGCAATATTATCAATGCATCTTGAGATGTTATTATTAGGCAGATAGGAACAAACGGATTCTTTTGGGGGGCCTCCCCTTGTAGCTGAACCTACGAGCAACTATAACACCCAGCAACGCCCTAATTGTTCCAATACATCTATATACGGCTTATTTGCACAATAATTTTTCCCAGTAATAATAAAAATTTATTCCTGATTTTTTTTTTCTTATTTTGCATATGAAAAATTAGCATAGGAAGCGTCTGGCGCCCCCTGCAGAGTCCCATTGACGGCTACCACTGGGTCCTGGTGACAAATGCATGTCCTTTTTCAATGGGATGAGTACTTGTATACAATAAGGCCATGAATAGGATCCTAGACCCTCCTTGGATATTTTTGGCCGTTGTTAGGACCCTTTTTATCTCTGAATGGTCCTTTGATGCGTATGCAAATGAGGTGATGGAGCATGTGTGGGTGGAGAACTAGTTTTTTGCAATTTCATTGTGAATTGGAGCCCTTATGCAACATTGCACAAAAATTTGCTTGGTTCAACTCATCACCTGCTTACAATGGTCAAAGTGTGTATATGTGTGGCTAGGATCAACTTATGGGGCACTGGAAAACGGTTTTTTAACGAGGTTCGAAAGTATGGAAACCCAAAACAACTGAACTCACTAACTGGATATACATGTACCTGTACACTCGTATACACTCAGAACACAAGCGTGCTATGGCAAATTCTAAATTTGAGGGAGAAGGGGTTTTTGTTAACAGTGTGTGCCTAGGGCTTCCACGCAATTCAACCAATTAAAGGGACAGTCCCACTTATTAATAATTGCAGTACATCTACCATAATTCAGAAATCTGGATGGTTCCAAAAATGATAAGCGCCATGTAGTTATAATTAGTCCGAATGGCGCGGCAAAATGACTTCTAACATGGTTACGATCAAACATCAAGATTTTTGTCATGCAGAGAGGATTGTTTCTATAAATTAATACCTATTGAATTGCAATTATAAATTAAATTTAAATTTCTACACTTCTTGTTTTTACTCCCCCCTTATTTTTTGCTAAAATGCTTGAGGTAGGCTAATGTGGGACTATTCCTTTAAGTTCTTAATTGGAGGTTAACCAACCACTATTTCTTGTATTTTTATAGAATTTTCAGCCCCTAGATTTGGACAACTAGTACTATACCAATGTTGTGCACAAGAAATACAGATATTGCAATATTTAGACATCTAGTTACAGTAGGCCTGTCTAAAAACAAACATTCACTGTATATATACGAGGCCAACCATGCAGCCAACCACTTTTATTCACTAAATAGCAGAATGATGATATGGAATCTACATGAACTCAAGAAATATCAACATGTCACTATCCTAAACTGAGATGCAAATACATTATCCCCATATTCGATAATTCCTTGTTGACGAAAATATTATATAATAGTTTTTAGGATACCATTTTTACTGATGAAGCATCTAAGAAACAAACTACAAGCAGGACAAGCACATAGACAGTTACAAGATTCCGCAACCGGCCGGACAGACCTCAACAAAAAAAATTATAAGAACTTATACTGAAGCCAGAAGGACATTTTAAGGCATTTGCAATTTCTTCCCTAATTCATCATACCAACTGTTTTGTTTAGTTTGTACACAACACAAAAGCATAATGCGTATGCGCAATACGCCAGGCCTACTAGTGTAGCCGAGCATATCGTCAATTGCCGACCAGACCCTAACTGGGTGGCAGAACAATGCCAGAGTAAAAAAAATAAAAAATAAGGTAGGAATTCTGTCCTCGGCATGCCCCAGTGCATACACGCAAATTCCAATTGAAAATAACCTTCTCCGAAACTACATAATACACTCTTTTGTATAATTTACCTAGTTTTGCACGCGACGACTCCGGTATTATGCAAAAAGAGAGAAAAAAATCCTTATGCTGGCATGAGGAGGTGAATGGGAGGGAAGGCCTATGAATAAATACCCCAAAAAAAAATGTGATTCAGGTAAAGGCAGCTAGCATACACGGTTAGGCATCAGATTTATCCGTGTTTCCTTGGAGCACGAGCAAGCGTTTCCTAAATGACGCATGCATGCAGACCTTGCAAAAATGCAACCTAAAATGCTCGGTTGGTTGCTCACAGTCACAACTTACTACCAAAGGAAGAATAGCTTAGAAGGTGGGGACGAATTTTTAAACAGGACTTCTCAGAAAACGAGGACACAAGATCTCATCAGCTTCCCTGTCTTTCCCTATCCTATAAGGCAAAAATCCAAATTAGAATGCACGTTACAGAGGCCATTTTGGCTCCAAGTTGCTAACAAGGTGAACTACATTGTTGTAGGATTGTAACTGCCCTAGTCAGAGCTGGACTCCTCGATTCCTGCAGGTCAAAGGCAACAAATATTATGTACCTTAGCTATAGAGTAGGCCTAAATATTATAATGCAGCAAGTAAAACTTGATTTGTGAAAATGCATACAGAATCTGCAATTGTGGTAGTTGCAAAATTTACCAAAAGATCGTGGGAGTAGGGGTATACAGGTTTATACCCAATGTTACGTGCCTCGATACACAACGTTAGTACATGTAGTCCTATAAATGGAAGTAGGCCTACATCCCATTTACAACGTAATTTGTTTCCAGATTATATGCCCTAATGAAATGTAACGCTCCACAAAACGTAACCAAAAACTGTTGTTAGCCTGTGTTGCTCAGAACATTGCTAACGTACACCTAATATCCAGAAAGGAAACTACAGGGCAGTCAATTCACCATTAAATGACCTTAGTTTCAATTCAGGCCACTACAGGTGTAGTATCGTATGTAAGGGTTGGTCCGACTATATTATCAGAAACTAGTAAATTATATATAAATGTGAGCTAGGTTGTAACACTCACCAATTGATGTCCTGTTTCAACCTTTCACAACAGTATGGAGTCCTCCTTTGCTGTCACAGAACGAATTGGCCATCCTCGGCAACACAAATGTTCATAACTTTGAGAGGTTATTCTTCCAATATACCGGCTTTATCCAAAAAAAGTTTATTTTGTAGCACATATACATCGAAGCACAAACACAATTGACCGAATGCAGGCGAAATTATGGGCACACTAGAAATAAAAATGGCTAAAATGACTTAAAACTTGCAATTCTAGGATTGCATCAATTGATGTCAAATGAGAAACAGGGTCTGGTATAGCTCACAATTTGTCATTTTATGGAAATTTAAGAGATTTTAATAAGAAATAAGCAGAAAGTCGGACAAATTTTGGCATGACTGGAATACTTTTTAAAAATAAAGTCCCCAGTTTTCATAATATGACTATAAAGATTGGACCAAGCTCACCTACTAGTATACTTGAATCAATTTAATGTTCTTTTTTCTGCTGTCATTAAAGTCATGCAAATTTTATTTAGATCTATGATAAAATGGGTCAAATATTTGGCCAAAGGGTGGACTTTACTACAATACGTTTAATTTATTTAAAAAAAAACACTTTACAAATGTTAAGTGATTTCTTCTTGAGGGGATGGAGTATGATGAAATATCGCCTAAAATCAGCAGGACGAGAGGAATCCAAAATTCTGAATATTGGCGTCACGTCATTTACGAAAGGCTCAAAACAATGAATTGTCAAGAGTACCTTTGCCAATGGTATGACTTAAAAACTAGCTGGGTCAGTGGACCAACTGCAGCTATGCAAAGTGAAACTGCATTAAAAATTGAGTTATACAACTTTCAAGGCATTCTGTAATCGGTTCCCAATAATCAGACCTCGCCATTTGTTTTGGGTAGAAAGTGACTTAAAGTCTGTGGCCTAAACGATCTGCTGTTAAAGACGACAAGCTATGGTAATGCAATCATGCACTAAACAATAATGGCCCAAAAACTACAGCATGGCCTTCACCACCCACGCTATATCGTGTTCAAGCAAATGCCTATCTCAGGACAACAAGGACCCATCTTTCCCACTCTTATCAAGTTTTTATATCTAATAAAAAGTATGCGAGCTTGTTCCCTGACTTCTTATGAACATTTTGGGGTCTGTACGTAAAAGTTTTAAGTAAAATAACACGTAAATTGAATACGTTTTTAATCGCTTACCAATCCTCCTACTGATAGATAGACGCCATTTTTTGTTATGGGAGGTCAGAGGCGAGTCAAAGCTTATGTTGCTTTTGTGACGTCATTGCGCTTGACCATAAGAAAATTGTGAATTCGGCATAACTTAAAATTCCATAAATTCATACAGTCTAGCTTATTTTGGTTCATTATCTTGTAAAACTAGACGCGGAAAGGGGTTTTCCATAAATGGCAGTATGGAAATAGCTGCACATTTATAGCCTATGCAACATAGCGTGTAAATCACGTGTAGTTGAGCTCAACTACACAATCTTATACTGGGGGTGGTGGAAAATGCTCAATTTTTGCATTGAGTGATTGCGTCATTTTTGGAAAGTCTACTGTTCGCAAAAATCTATCATGGATTCTCTTATTGGTTATATTTACAGTGTATTTTCTATTCAAAATTAAGACAATGATTGAATTTTTTAAAAGCACGTGGATAATCTAAACACTTACCTTTGACGTTTTCCATAAATATGATGACGTCATGCCAAATCCTGAAGGTTATTCGTTATTCAATATAGAACTGAAAAACTCAAAAAAAGGAAAATAATCATTATATTAATTATAAATTTATAATTTCAAAACCAAATAAAATAATTTGACTCACCTTTTTATGAAGTGCATAGTTTAAATATTATAAACCTATAGGAAAGACTGAGTTTGCATGGCTATAGTTTTTCTCAGAATAAGTAAATCCATTTGTGTAATTCTGTGAGCTTCAGTCTGATTGAATTTGCCGATTTCGGAATTTGCATAGTTGGTTTATTAATTATGAAACGCTAAAGTCCACTTTTTAAAAGAAACCAGCCATCTTCCAGCAAATATTCATATTATAGATCTGAGAGATTAACTTGCTAAGGTGCCTCCCTCTATCAGGAGTACAGCAAAAGGGGTTTGGGGGTTCAGACACCCCACATGACCAAAATTTCGTTAATGATCAGCCCTCTCCTTCCCCATTTGTAAATCCATGGTCCCAAAACTCAATACGCAAACCTTTCCCAAATGTAAGTAATTAATTTTAACAAAATGCAGCACAAATTGTTTCTCAATTCCTGGAATTTGAAAATAATTTGTCATAATATATTTATGCCGCATTAAACTGGAAATATTTGCATAAATTTAAAACTTTTCAGCAAGTTCTTTTTCTTAAATCTTTAGGTACCAGTATTGTCGGAAAGTGTGGAAGCTATAGCATCTGTTAAGTATATTCATAAAGTAATAAAATATATGAGTGGGAAAATTAATTTCAAAAGAAGCCGAAAATTTAGGGGGTAAATAATTTCTATCCCACCTAAAGAGTACCCATGCACATACAACTACATTTTTTCCGTCTGAGTTTTTACATTATTTTAACATTTAAAAGTAAGGTGAAACTTCTTGATTAAATACCGGTACCTCTATCATTAATGTGGATTTTTTTAAACTTGTTTATATGAGACTCAAGTGTCACAGCAGGATACAACTAAGAAATATTGACAAGATACATCTCACAGGTAAAGTTGCAAAACAATTTATCGATTTTCAAGCACAATAAGGTAACGCAATTAAGGTTATGTTTCAGTTTCATATTTATTACACTTGATTGAAAATTTACATGTGATAATTTTTTTTGTTGCTTTTTTGGTTTTTATATGATCGGCGGCTAAAACTGAACAGACAACACAAAATTTTCTTGAAAACAAAATTGAATATTTTCAAATTTTCCTACATTTAGTAAAAATAACTTTTGAATAAACAGCGATATAGACCTTTCCTGAAATCTGTTCTGAAAAAATATATGCAGCTGTTACTCACGCACAATAAATTAGAATTTCGGCACGTGCAAACAGTGCTAAAGTCTGTTCCATTAGCATGCTTTTTCTGCTTTGGAACTAAATGAGCACGAGGCTAGCACGTACATATTCCATAGATACGAGATCAAGTTTGCACATGTAGGTCACGTGCTCATTCAGTTAGTTCCAAAGCAGAATGGAACAGACTGCTTGGCTCGTGCAAAAATCCGCCATGACAGACTTAGCTTAGGACTATAATCACCATTTAAAATAAGCAGAAAAATTTACTAAAATGTGAACATAAGTTAAAAATGAGGAACAGGTAGGTCTCGTGTTACATTATCATTCGGTACAAAATTTTCTTTTCTTTTGTATTATTTCTCAATTCTTTTCCTATTGATTTGCATAAATAACAAAATTGAACACAAATTTTTAAATATTTTTTTTTTCTGTTTTCAGTTATTATTAACCAATAAAATTACTACAATTGTACACAGTTAATTGTATTGATTTTCAGCTAATGTTTTTTGTTTCTTCAAAACCACAAAACTACGTTTTCCTTTAATACAAATATTTACACAATAATAAAAAGTTGATCATGTTTCATTTAACAAGTTGAATTTCATGTGAAAAAAAATTCAAAAATGCCGACTTGCATTAACTTAAAATTCGTTGTGAGATTCTTCTGACCATCCAATGAGATCATGTTTGTTAATTTAAGGAAATGTGGGCTCAGAGCTTCTTTAAGGCATATCCCAGCATGCATCATTGGTCACTTTAGAGCAAAATCAAATGTCAACAATGGACAATGAGCATCTTTTCTCTAACCATTGAACTGCATTTTGTATTTATCAATATCATTTTTGGGTGACCCTATGTCAAAGATACGACAATTCTATTATGTCCAATATTTGCCATTTTTTATTATGGAAAATTATTATTCCAAATTTTTCTTAAATAAGTGCCCTCGCTGAAACTGAAGAAAAATGTGCTAAAAAAAATTGAAAACACAATTTTTTGTACACTAAACACACACTTCAGTCAAGCTTACTTGAGTGGTAATTGCCAAAAAAAAAAAACTAAATGCCTATTTTAGGAAAATTTTGAGAAAAATGCAATTTCACCCTCTAATCAATAGATTTTAGCAAGACATGGGTTCATTTTCTAATTTTATAATTTTTATATTCCAGGGTTTTCATTCAAAATTCCCCCAACTTGAAAATTTTGCGAAATTTTCAAGTTGCTGCAAATGACTCGTGCTGTGTTATTACAAGCATGAAAAGCAATTGCAAGTCGATAATGGAAAATATTTGATTTTGTCTGATTTGCTTGATATCAATGGAATAACAACATCATTTTTCTTCAAAGGCAGTTAAAAAGGCGAATTTTTAAACGAAATGTTTTTACCAAATTAGGGCTAAGCACGTGCCAATTACATTTGATTTTGCTGGAATATGCACGTGCATTGATTCCAATTTTTAGAGTTAAAACTTCGTCAGGAGAGTTGCACCTTTATGGACTCAGTTTTATTTTTATTTTTTTTTAAATTTATTCATAATTGAATTTAATTTCCGCCATAATAAATTAAGATTTTTTGTTTATGACAGTTGCATGATAAGCAAGGGAAAAGCAATATACGTTATTTTCAAAATGACTTTTAGATTTTGAATCAATTCATACTAAAATGTAAATCCCAAAAACAAAACTCTTAAATCTATAAAATATATCTGGGACAATTTTAGGCATTTAAATCAACAGACAAAATAACAAAAACAACGGTGTTAATCCATGAATCAGTAAAATAGAAATGGAAAACAATAGTTTGTTTTAAAATGAACATAATAACGCTTTCACAAAGATTAAGCTAAATGGCCCCAATGAATTTTTAAGGGTCTACATTTTTGTTTCCAGATTATTATTAATAGCTTCAATGTAAAAAAAAAAAAAAAAAAAAAATCTAAATGTTTTTAACTGACCTTGATGAATGCTCAGTTTGCTCAATGGGGCCTCATGGTCAGTGCGCGAGGCTTCAAACTAGGGCTATTCGGTAAATATCAGTTTGAGGTTGCGATGGGAAGCAGTTTGAACTTAGCACTTGTCCATATAGAAAAAAAATTGTGTTTTCGATTCAAAGATGGCCGCCGATGCATTATTTGTGTGGTGGTGGTGGCAAGTTAACAACAGATGCTTGCAGGAATTTACACAAAAAAAATGATAAAAATAAAATTAAAAATGACATAATTAACGATGAATGTGTTCTGTGTGTATATCAACATATACACCATTTAAAAAGTGAATGAAAATTACTCATATGATCCGTTGGTCAAATATATACTCAAGTGTCCCAAACTGGTCCTCAAATAATGCTTTTGCACAACGTCATATCCGGCCAAACAAACGCATGTGGCGCCATCCAGTGGTGTGGTTGGGGGTTCGATTCTCAATTAAGGCGAGAGTGATCTAGAATGCTTCAATGACTGTTTTCAAGGGACCTACAATCGACAACTGATCAAGTCTCAATATATTTTTAAACATTGATAGGCCTACCAATCATTACCCATATTAGGCCTACATAATTCAATTTTGATTTAAAAAATTCCATTTAAAATTTGAAAGGGTTTCAAAGTATATAGTGTTTTTCAATACATTTCTTAGGCAAAGACCACGCATTGCAGAAATAGCATGATGCAAACATTTCCAATATATTTTTCAAAATCAAAAAAAGAAAAAAAGTTTAAATTTTAATTGCTTTTTTTTAAATTTTCTAGAAGGTAAAATGCCATTTTTGAAGGTCTCAGTATTTCCAAAAGTCTTGATGAATGCCCCTAAAACTTGCCATTTTACCTTGAGTTTGCTAGATTTTTTTATTCACGACTGTTCGATCTATTCTTCTTTTAAGCCTTGCAAGAATGCTACATTTTAGATTTCAGATTTTAGCGAAAATGTGAATTTTCCACTTGTAACCAGGACCAAATACAATCCTAAAATCTGCCAAATAGCATTTTTTGTGTGACAAAAAGACAGCTACGTAAATCTTCTAAATAACGCCCATCCCGAGTTTTAGCCCAGTCTCCATATTTCGCCCAGGAAAATTTCAAAAAG
>JAQIXP010003997.1:0-12160 GCA_034700285.1 Proteroiulus fuscus
CTAGGGGGGTCAAACCCTTCCCCCCCCCCCATCCCGGTAAATCGAACCATGGAATTAGGGACACTTCCAGGATCACATTGGTTCACGTACCGGTATCTCATTTTTGACCAATTGGCTCATTCGCTACTCGTGAATTAAGCCATGGATGTATGAATCCTATATGACCCATATTATATTCGGGAGACTCATTCCAAAATGGAGTCTCGTGCTGGTGCATATTATATTCTAGCCAATATTTTCCTTAGACTTTCCTCACCTGGAATGTCAGGGAATTTAGCAAAAACTAGTGAAAATCGGGGAAATGGCTGTAGGAAAAGAAGATAAAAAGAAAGAAATTGAAAGAATGGTGGAGAATGCTTTTCTTTCTACAATCCACTTCTTTCAAAAGTGCATGGGACTTTCCCTTTAAATTCACCTGGTTTTTCAATGGCCACCATTAAATCTGTGATAAAAGGTAAAATGACTGAACATGGAAAGTCAGGGATGTCCACCTAAAGAATGAACCGTACATATATATATAAACAGTATATATTATATTATAATGTTTTACAAGTCACAAATATGTTGTAATTAGGCCTATGTCATGGATATTTTGTATCTAGATAATAATAGGCCTACTATTTATTAATGTTGATTAATCTTGAAAATTTATCCAAACATTATAAGTTGTTTTATCGTTGCATTTTATATCTCCTTGACTTTTCTCTTAGCCTAATGAGACTCAAATTGGACAATTTCTGCATTAATATAAATCCGCCATCTTTCAGTTACATTTTATTCAGATTTGGAAATACATGATGTATTCAAATGCTTTAAAATGTAATACACTATATATATATATAGATTTATATTTTATATTCGGCTACATTTTAAAATATTATATTAAAATCAATCAAGTTCGAAGATGCTTTGACAAACTGTTTGAAAGACACGATGCAAGTAGGCCTAAATCCTAATCTAAAACATTTGGAATGTATTTTTAGAACCAGTTGAGCACGGGGCTCGCACGTGCTAGAACGGTTATGAATGTATAGGATGTGCACGTGCGAGCCTCGTGCTCGACTGGTTCTAGAAATACATTCCAAATGTTTTTCAATTCTTGATCAAAATTATGTGCATGTGAATGGGCCGGGTATATAATAAGTTGAGAAAAAAAAATCAATAATTGAATCGCGAGGATTTTGAGCTATAATAATTATATATTGCTGGGCGCAGGGATTAAGTCACGTTTTTTCCAGCGTGATTGGCAAGTTACTCCATTTTAAAACGTATATACCTTGAAAAAAGGTCCCAAATGATTGTTGATCTATTTTTCTTACATTTTAGACATTACTTTCAAATGGATTCGGACTTAAGGTCAAGAAACACCGTCCATTGGTTTCGAAAGGGACTAAGACTCCACGATAATCCAGCTTTAAAAGAAGGGATCCGTCATGCCGACACTTTAAGGTGCATTTTCATATTGGATCCATGGTTTGCGGGATCGTCCAACGTTGGAATTAACAAGTGGCGGTAAAAAAAAAATTTATTATTGTTTTAAATAATCAATCCATTTAAATCTTTTGATTTCTTAAAATTCTATCAACTGGCATAAGTTTGATCCACTCGAAGTTTCACACAAGAAGCAATTAACTATAGTTAAAAAGTCCTATATAATTTGCTTTAAATATTTTTGATAACTGTTAAGCTTTCTGTAGAAATTTTTGAAATGAGGCCTATCTGGACTTTTGCATCTTTATCCAAATTCACGCTTTCGGGACATTTTTATTTAATGATTGGTGGGCTCAAATCAAATTGCAATTTCAATGCCTTTTCTTTTTATTTGCATGCTCTTCCTACAACCACCTTCTATCTAAGGGAAATTTCACTTAAATAAATTATCATTTAAATAAAAATAAATCCAAATTTTCTATAATAAAAAATCCGCACTTAATTTTTACTGTTTCTTTTTGCCAGTTTTCTACTTCAGTGTTTGGAGGATTTGGATTGCAGCTTGCAGAAGTTAAATTCTCGCTTATTCGTCATTCGGGGTCAGCCAGCCAACATTTTACCCAAAATCTTCAAAGTAAATTTCACGATTTTGTAAATTTCTTTAGTTTTAAATGGGCGTAGAGTATGCACTAGAATTTAGCAACTGTTTTCATGCATAGAGCGTATCAAAACTCTTTGAATTTCAAATACGAGTTTTGATTGCAATCCGTGAAAATTTTGCTATTGCCAAATGACTCATTTCTCAAATGTAATTGAATATATGTTATTCCATTATGCGTGTGAAGGAATGGGACACGACGTGTCTGACTTTCGAACAAGATCCGGAGCCGTACGGGAGAGTCCGAGATCAATCCATAGTGACTATGGCCAGGGAAAGAGGAATGGAAGTGATAACAAAGGCCTCTCATACACTTTATGACTTGGAAAAGTACCTAGAATTTTTTTTTTTTGTATGCTTGTTTTGGTTGTGACAGGTGTGAAAAGTTATGAAAAATGTGAATTTTAAAAAGAAAATTAATGATTTTACAAAATTCTCTCAAAAAAACAATGTTGCCATATCAAGAATAAGTCTGTTGGTACCTATTTATGCAGAAAATGCATTACAGAACCCCACACAAAAGGACTTTGTTATCCATAAATGTAATCTAACTGCTTAAAATTTCTGTAGTACGAAGCTTAAGTTTTATACAGAACATGAATGTCAGATTTTCTTGCAAAAATTCTTCACCTGGATTCTGAAAATAACATTTGCAGAAACTTTTTCAGATTAAGTGGAGCTATTCAGAATATAATATTTCTTAATATCCCTGTTCATATCTTGATCGTTAGAGCAGTAGTCAAGTGTTATGCTTAATTTGTATTTAGAATAATTGAAAGGAATGGTGGAAAACCCCCTCTGACGTACAAACACTTTCAAAATGTTTTAACTGGAATGGAGTATCCCTCACATCCCGATTCCCCCGTCACATCCGAGCATTTCCGCGACGTTCACACTCCCGTGAGCGATGACCACGACGAAAAATACGGAGTTCCTTCTTTGGAAGAGCTAGGTGAGCGAACCCGAGCGGACTCTCTTTATTTTTTTGTTGGAAGCTAGGCAATCGATGGGTAATCATATTGAGCTTCAGCAAAATATCATTCGGCAGGTTTTGACACGGACAATTTAAAACGTCCAGTTTGGCAAGGAGGAGAGCGAGAAGCGTTGAACAGACTAGAGAGACACATGGAAAGAAAAGTAAGTTTCGCGAAACTTACATTCTTCCTATTTTGCATAGAGAAAAACTGTAGTATCCAACTGTGATTTCAGGCTTGGGTGGCGAGCTTTGGGCGACCGAAAATGACGCCGCAGTCGCTTTTGGCTAGTTCGACGGGATTAACTCCGTATCTCAGATTTGGATGCCTATCGGCAAAATTATTTCACCAGCAGCTTACGCGCCTTTACAAGAAGGTGCGGGTGCAATTTTTGACTCTAATTGCAACGGTCACAAATTACTCACGATATGCATGTTTTTGGGTGGATTTTTTCAGATTAAGAAGAATAATCCACCTTTGGCACTGCACGGTCAGCTTCTCTGGCGGGAATTTTTTTACTGCGCGGCAACCAATAATCCCAACTTCGATCGGATGCTCGGCAATTCCATCTGCATTCAGATTCCGTGGGACAGCAATCCGGAAGCACTGGCTAAGTGGGCAAAGGTAGGCAAAAGGCAAAGCAGAGGATTTATTGAATTGGAAAGGTTGCTTGTTGGGATTTTAATTACTTTTTTTAAGGGAGAGACGGGATTTCCTTGGATCGATGCCATCATGGTACAGTTGAGGGAAGAAGGCTGGATCCACCATTTGGCTCGGCACGCCGTCGCCTGCTTTTTGTCAAGAGGGAATCTCTGGATATCTTGGGAAGAAGGAATGAAGGTATGGATGGAGGAACCCTTACACTTAAGTAATTTAGATCATTTGAAGAGAAAAATCTAGTTAACTTGGCTCAAAAATCGAAAACTATATCAAAATTTTCATGGAATTCTGATGTTGCCGAAATTGTGATTTTTGGAAGCATGTTTTTTTTGACTGGAAATCAAATTTTTATAGAATCACGAAAATAGAAATTCAGATTTTGACAAAATTGTGATTTGTAAATCATGATTTTCAGACCAAAATCTCAATTTTTCAGAAATAACGATTATATTTTTATAAGAAATGTGACGAGATTTTTTTAAAACACTTCACGATGTATGGCAGAAAAAAACATTTTTATGCGTGAAGGTGCATGTTATGGTGCAGTGTATTTTGCTATCTAAGAAATGGTGACACTTTGGTTTTTTAAATTACCACTTTTTTATGACTTTTGTAAGGTATTTGAAGAATTGCTTTTGGATGCAGATTGGTCGGTGAATGCCGGCAGCTGGATGTGGCTTTCGTGCAGCTCCTTTTTCCAACAATTTTTCCACTGTTACTGTCCAGTACGATTCGGTCGCAAGGCGGACGCCAACGGAGAATACATCAGGTATCGGTCGTTTGTTAGATTACCTGAAGGGAGTTAAACGTACGTCAAACGAAATGTACTCCTAGGCGGTATCTTCCGGTGCTCAAGAACTTTCCGACCAAATACATTCACGAACCGTGGAATGCATCCGAGAGCGTGCAAAGGGCCTCCAAATGCATCATCGGTAAAGATTACCCCTGGCCGATGGTCAACAATTCGGAAGTGAGTCGGATCAATTTGGAACGGATGAAGCAGGTTTATCAACAGTTATCCAAATTTAAGAGAGTGGGAGGTATGTGTTCCAAAGGGATATATTATCCTTTGCAATTTGTTGTTTTAATATTTATTTTGGCCTTTATTTGTTTAAATATTAAGGTTCCCTGGCCAAGACTTCAAATGAACATCTTCCTCCAATCAAAGGATTGTACAAGGCCATTCAAAATGGTTAATTGACGAGGTAAGAAGACATACTGAGCTTAATTTAAAGTAAGAAATAGAAATATTTATTAATTCAATGTACGTGTCCTCCTTGGCTCGAGAGTTGTGTCGAAAACAAGTGCTGGGCATGGTGCAACCTTTGCACCGCAACATCCTTCCCTAGAACTTCTAACATTTCTGCCACGGATGGACCTTTCTGTTCAAAATTTTAAAAAATATATGATAAAATACAAATATAAAAATGCTACTTTTAAAATCTATTCATGTAAATTTAAAATGAAATATAAGCTAAATTTCAATTTTCTACCAAAAAAGAAAAAAAAAATTATAAAAATTCAAAGGGTTTCATACCATTTGGTTGGAGATTGCCGAGCGTAAAAATTTCATCAGCGTTCCATATTTTACAGGTTTTCTTTGGGCGTAATTCCTTAAGGCTTCATTCACCCTTTCTTTGGTAAAGTCTTCGACTGGGATGCTCTGGAGCGCTTGGATAATGCTTGGAATACCATCTGCAGGGAAAACGAGTGACATTTAGGGCAAGTGAAATCAACCATTTATCTTATTACATTCGCGAGTTCATCTATGTAATTCATTGTGTCAGTAAAGATTCAAATAATTACCTCCAACGAAGGTCAATTCGGTGTCGAGTTTATTCAGCCGGTCGGGCAAAATCCAAACGAATTCAAACTCGTCCGTAACCAATTGATCGAGGTTAGTGATCCGAGTCTTAAGACGAGGAGTGTTTTAAATTTAAGTACGTCAGAATTGAATTCGGAAATGAAATAGTTGACAAATAACCTTAAAAAGACGAAGCATTTTCTCGATATTTCCGTCGGTTAAGTTTGACCGTGCGGCGTCTCCCAGCCTGTGGAAGAATTAATTTCACAGTAAATTTAAATGATACACACTCCACTAGCAAGTTTTAAAAAAGGTGACTTATTCCTTACTGGTTTTCAAACTTGTCCAAAATAAGTTGTCTTAATGTAGTTACGATGTCTTTCGTTTGAGATACGCTCTCTAGGCTGCGTGCAATGACTAATTTGTTGCATTCGTCTAATTTTGTAAAGTCCAATCGACAGGAATTCACATTTATTTTATTCAAAGAGAACTGTTATTCCGAAGAGTAACGTACTTCAAATGAATATATTTTGAATAAAAAAACAATGTGAATACTCAAAAACAATTTGCACGTACTCGATCTACCAGTTCGGATAGAGAGTGGATGCAAAGATCCTGAGTACGTTCGAATCCACCACCAATTAGGGTGACAAAGTTCAATAGCGACTCTGAAAAATAACCCTTTTTCTGGAATCAAAAATTTAATATCGGTGCCGTAACTCGTGTATCGATCGATGGCTATGGTCATTCCGAGTGATTAATTTACCTTTAAATATTCCACGTGCAGATCCCCTTGGCGTTTCGATAGTTTGGTGCCATCACTGCCGAATTGAAAAGAAAATTATTTATGTGTTTTTAATTTATTTTAACGTCAATCGGGACTGCTTACCTGTTAACTATGAGCGGCAAATGTGCGAATTTTGGAGGAATCCATCCAAATGCCATGTACAGCAGAACATGTTTTGGAGTCGAAATTTGCCATTCCTTTTCATTAATGAAAAAAATGAAAATAAAAATAAAATGTACAAGTCTGGCATTTATAATTAGTGGCAAGTAAAAGAAGTAGAAAGACTGCACTTACAACTCCTCTTAGGACGTGAGTAATTTCCATTAAATGATCGTCCACGACGTTTGCAAAGTGGTATGTCGGATAACCGTCCGATTTCATTATAATCTTTGCAAACCAACAAACAAAAAGCTCTCGCATGTTGTGGTATATGTATTTAGCGATTGCAATTAAAGATAAACAAATTATACCGGATCGCCCTCAATTTCCGAGGGGTCGTGAGTGATGGTACCGAACACCAAATCGTCAAAACCGCTAGGAAAGGATTCCAACTAATGAAAACACAGCAAATGCACGATAAGAAATATCCTCGCTATTTGCAGTAAAATAGTTTTTGAGGAAAATACTCAACTTTAAATCTGATTACGTGGGGAATATTTTTGTCAAGTTTCTCTCGCACCGCGTCTCGTGAAAGGCTGCGGCACCGATTGTCATATTTGGGCATTTGTCCGCGTTTGGCCGCATCTTTACGGATGAGATCCAGCCGTCTTTCCGAGCAAAAGCAATGGTAGGCCGTACCATTCTTTATAAATGAAAACTTGGCTTAATAACTTAAAATGAATGGATTGAAATTAAACGAACGATTCAACCTACTTTCAAAAGTTTTTGCACATATTCTTGATATATGGGTAATCGTTGTGACTATGAAATAAAAATGCACCCAGGCTTAATAGCTCATGGCATCGTTTTTAAATATTATATTCACACATACTCCTACCTGCAAATACGGACCAAATTTCCCCCCAATAAATGGTCCTAAAAATTAAACAAGTCTTAATTTAATACACATCTTATTTACTGTTGATAATAATTCTTATAAGATACTGAAAAATAATTATTGCAGAATGCTAGTCAAAATCTCAGTCTTGGGAAAACAATGTCACAATTTTAAACCAAATTTCTTGTGGTTACGGAGAAGAGACATTGAGAAATTCACTTCTACTTTCAAAATTTCTATGCAAATTTTATAAACCCCATTTCTAGCCCTCATATTTCTCTCCTTGAATTTCAATTAAATGATGCAGTCGCCCGACTCTACCTTCGTCTGGTTGGAGTCCAACCCAGTTGAGGATTTCGTATAGTTTTTCAGTGGCACCAGGAACCAGGCGCGTTTGGTCCGTGTCTTCAATTCGTAAGAGAAAAGACCCTCCCGATGATTTTGCTAGCAAATAGTTATACATGGCAGTGCGTAAACCCCCTAAATGTAAATGGCCTACAAAAAATAATGCAAAAATGAGGTATTGCATAAAGTTATATTTTAGCAATATATGCAGGGTTGCCACAAAATCGCTAAGCTCTTTTAGACAGACTTATTATTGCTAGTAATTGCTTTCCTTTCTGCTTGATTTTTAATGAAATTTTAGTTTGCATTTTTATTGGCTTAAAAAAAATACAAAATTTGAAGTCTAGTTTACAAATAGATTTACTATTTTTACATTTTATTTTCGTAAAACATTGAAATTCATTCTTTTGCTACATTGGTACCTTGCAAATCATGTTGAGTCATATTATTAACATGGGGGTAGAAGTATAACATACCAACAGAACTGGCATAGCCTACCCAGGGAAGGTTGGGGGGGGAAGGAGAGTTTGGGGGTTATTCCTTCCCCCCCCCCCCCAAATTGGATACAAAATTATATTGGCGTCAATGCAGACTCTGCCCCACCTCCCCCCTAACATGGGCTCTAATAAACCTCGGAGTACTGGTCCAAAGATAACCTACTAACCATAAATGTATAGCCTGCATGATTGTAGGCCTACTGCATATTTACAAATTGTGGTATTGACTTCTTTATTTACCAGTTGGACTAGGAGCAAATCGTACTCGAACCTTTGAGGAATAATAAAGGCGCCTTAGTTTTATTATTCTGTAGCACCAATTTGAATTGGATAATCTATTATTAATAAAACAAATCATTCCTAATCCATATACTTTAATCATCCCACCAAACATTGACATTTTTTACGGCCAGTAACTGGTTCCCTCTAACGGAACCTTGTGTCAATTGAAAATTAGCAGGGAAAAAAATGTGCTTCTGTGAAAGGATGGATCGTTTGTTGGAGGTGTGCTGCATGAATTAATAAAATAAAACTGATTAAATATCTAGAGGAAATACCGTCTTATGGTAAGATCGTATGATAACACATTTTCTTGCATTTCGTAATGTGTAAAGCTGTGTTTTGCTCATTTTAAACGTGATAATGTTTGGAATGCCTATTGAAATGAAAATGGCGGCGTAGGACGCCATTCCATTGCGAAGGGGGGTTTCGAGAACTTGTCATTTTATGGACTTGTTTTGCGTTTTATCTTTTATGCTTTTTAAGATGCATTTGCGTAAAAGTTGGTGGTGTAGTTATTGCATTGGTACTCATCATCAATGTTCGGGAGTTTATCAGGACTGGAGTTTACGCTTCCAATTCCAAATTTTTGGATTGGGAAATTCTTATGGAATTAAAAAAAATGAACATAATGAGGCGAGTACGGTCTTGACCAAGGAACAAGGTGCCTGAAGGAGCTGCTGATAATGATTTAAATATGGTATTTTCCAATCAATTGCTACAAATATACTTCAGGTTTCATCTTATATAAACTAAATAGGCTAATTGATCTTTAGTTTTGGTATGAAAAATGTCTAATTCTTAAGAGCAATTTTTTTCTGAAGTGTAAAGCACGTTTAGTTGAAGCTGTCAAAGCTTCAAATTACTTTAAATTTGACCATTTTCTTCTTTAAAGTTTATTTTTAATTGCGTCACATCAATTATGAAATGCAAATTAAAGTTCATATCAAAGAAAGAAAATGTCATAACCTCATATGCCAGAAAGTACTGCCTACCCAGAAAAAAAATAGAACATGACATTCTTTTACCTATTAAACTATAACCTACAGTACAATTGAAGAGCTGAGATCAAAAGCCATATGAGTTCATTTTTGTTGAAAATGAGATATTTACGTAAAATTGTAGTTTAAAGTGTTGTTCTATCCACTAAATCAATAAAAAATTGGGATAAGATAGAGAAAGGTTTCGTATTCTGACCACTGAAGATGAAAAATGCCAGAATCACTACCGATATGTTCAAAATTTTAGGTAATAGGTACCCAAATTTGGGTATAGGATTAAAGTGGACTCAAAACAATCAGATTTCCTTCAAGGGAACCAAAATGTAATGGTGCATACCAAAACACAAGTTTCTATCTTAAAAATTCAACTCAGAATTTTGAAATAACTACCATAATTTTAATGAAATAAATCTAGATTTTCTTTAAACGCATTTTTCTTAAAGCCAGAAATCTGGACTAATGTGGTTTTTGATCTCAACTCTTCAATTATTCCTCTAGATTTAATATAAAATGATTTCTTGGGCAATTTTGCATGAAAATGTAGAGGGAGCATACTGGTACATGTTTGTGTAACTGCAGCTTATATTTTCCATAGTAAGATAGTTTGCGAAAAGGTCAAAAAAATTCAAATTGATAATTGTCAATAAAGCTCCTGTCTTGAAAAACGTACCCGAAAGGTATACGAAAAGAATGATTGCTAGCGCAAAGATTATTTCACAAGCTGAAATGGTCAGGCAACAACCTACATGATTGTTGCACATTTTTCTCGGACAATTTTTTGTCTTGCAGAGGGTTGTATGTCCCACAATTTTTAGTTGACCAAAGGTGTTGCTATGCTTGGTCATTGCTTTAAACTTGCTATGCTATTTTAAAACTGGTATTTTATATCACTAATCCTTTCATCCTCACATATTTATACCTACTATTATTCTTATGGCACAGGTTTTCTAGTCATTTCGAGGACCGATTTGAACGGCACAACTTGCTAAAATGGGCACCCAACAATTTTGTCTGCGTTGGAATAACCACCAGTCCAATATGCTAAACGTGTTCGATCAGCTTCTACAAAACGGTGATTTTGTGGATGTGACTTTGGCGTGCGAAGGCATGAGCATCAAGGCACACAAGATGGTACTGTCGGCGTGCAGTCCTTACTTCCAAAATCTTTTTCGAGACAACCCGTGCAAGCATCCAATTGTGATATTAAAAGACATGAAATATATCGAACTGCGCTCCATCATCGATTTCATGTACAAAGGTGAAATCAACGTGTCGCAAGACCAGTTATCGACTCTGCTAAAAACTGCCGAAACCTTGAAAGTGAAAGGTCTGGCGGAAGTGTCGGGCGGAAGCATCCCCGGTGCCCGTTTGATCGAAACGGTGAGCACTGTGAACGAGGAAACGCCCGCCGCGGCCCCGTCTGCGCCTTCCCAGAACTCACCACCCCAGTCGCAAGACGGCCGCGCGTCCCCTCATTCAAAGCGCAAGCGACACAGGCCGACGCGAAGGCCGAGCAGCGGCGAAACGCCGAGCAACGAATCTCCACCCGATGCAGCAAGTTATGAAATGCCGGCGGAACCCGCGGAATCCAGAGCACATCCAAAGGTGACATTTGTTGAGGGGGGCAAAATTGCATTAGAGGCGCACTCGTTTCAGACGACATTGCGCTTTAATGAGTTTGACAATTTATTTTCGTTGCGTTTACAGCTCTTTTTTTCTCGTTATTGCAGTCGGAACCATTGGAGATGATCGCCGAGCCTCCAGTCGACATGCTCATGGATCAGGACTCCCGTTACCAAATAGAAGTGGTAAGTCGACCTCTTTGTTACCGTGCGTGTCATTCTTTTCTTGGCACTGACGGCAGCGTTTCTCTTTTTCTGTTCTATGCACTTGAAAACTTGCATTTATGGATTGTCTCTTACAATGGAGAAGCTTTTTTGTATAGAGTGTATTTTTAAGGTCTTATGCACACTGATGGTTTTTGGAAGTTTTGGTCGCAGAAGTGTCTGCTTAAGTGCAGGCGTCAATATGTTATTTCTGTAGTAAACTTTCAGTAAACTATAGTGAATCCCCAAACGAATGGTGGATTTCAATGCCATCTTTTTGAGAGCTTCGGTAAATAAGGCTGGATGCACACGAGCGACTTTTTGACGCAAGGGCGAGGCGTCCATTTGCTGCGCATCCTAAAGATACATGGGATGACATGGAGCAATGTATATGTGACGCTCCTCAACTGATGTAACGCGGTGTCCCGCAGAACGGACGCTGGCGCTGGTATCTGCTAAACGCACGTCCAACACAGGACGCCAGCGGGCAGTAGGGACACATTGGTTTGCGTCCATTGACGTCCTCCATATTTGCATACCAGATTTTGTTGGCATTTAACCCAACTTGGGGATGCATGATACTCGGACGCTACATTGCCACAGCTTTAAAATTGAACGCGACTGTACGTGGATGCAGGGTCCTTGCATCAAAAAGACAACTTCATCAATGTGAAGACGTGGCAATACACTATATCATTTGCATCTGAAAGGGGGCGTGTCCTATCTATCTGGCTATTCAGGTGTATTTCACCTCTTCGAAAGCAAAAGTATTCATTTTCGTTTCATTTCTAGGCCTATAATGTGTTGTGTATAGGGCTTAACGGTTGATTAAAGGGACAGTCTCACTTTGAAACAAGTTGATTTTAATAAAAAGAGCGTGAAAAATTATACTTAAAATGGA
>JAQIXP010003998.1:0-12160 GCA_034700285.1 Proteroiulus fuscus
TTTTAGTAAAATTTTTTCAAAAATGAACACTGCTATTAACGCTATAACTTATGACTAATGCATGCAATTTTGCCAAATTTAATACTTGAAAACTTAATGTCTGGCCACATTATTTTATTTAACATTCACAATTCAACACTCCATATTCTCCGAACTAATATCTTACAAATTCTGTATATTAAAATACCTGGATTTCAATTTGTACGAATTTAAATCTGACCGAATCATAATGTCTATTGACTTCAGGTCAGTATATAAACCAGCCGAAAGATGTCATTCGATGGTGCGCCGTGGGCGACTACGAGAACAAGAAGTGTTTGGACTTTGCCACGGCGGTGAAGGCCAGTGGCCGATTCAACAACATGAAATTGCAGTGCGTCAAGGTGTGGTCGAAGGACGAGTGTCTGAACAAGTTGGATTCCTTCGAGGCGGACGTGGTCGTCCTGGATCCGGGAGAGCTCTTCATCGGTGGCCGCTACCACAGTTTGATACCGATCATGACGGAGAAATACGGCCCGGGTAAGTTGGCGTCGAGTCAGGGGCAGATACACGTCGTCCGATCAGCATGGGAAATGTCTGGCGTGTGGCCCACGGGATTTTTCTGGTATACCACCGGCTGTATCCGCCCCTGCGTCGGGTAGCGGCCAAGCTGTTTCTAAAAACATCTTTGAACAAGTTTCCATTCCCTCGTGTAGCTGCAGAGTCGTCGTATTATGCCGTCGCCGTCGTCAACCGCACGTCGCCTATCGTCTCGGCTCAAGACCTGCGCGATAAGAGAATCTGCTTTCCGGGGGTCGGTCAAATGGCCGGCTGGGTGCTGCCCATTGCCACTCTTCTCAATCAGCACATAATGCCCGTGACCGACTGCAACAACCACCTCAAGACGGCAGCAGAGTTTTTCGGACCGAGCTGCGCGCCGAATTCACTCATCGATAAAAACAATCCGACTGGTACGTTGCTACCTAAGCAGGGCTCCCATTTGTCATAACATTCCTAAAATTTTGTAGGTCTACATATTTGACAAATTCCAAAAATTGTCATAAAATTTTTGAAAAATGTCTTAAAAATCTTAAAATTTATGAAAAATGTCCTAAAAATCTTAAAATTTATGAAAAATGTCTTAAAAATCTAAGTTTATGAAAATTGTCCTAAAAATCTTAAAATTTATGGAAAATGTCCTAAAAATCTTTTAAGTTTATGAAAAATGTCCTAAAAATCTTAAAATTTATGAAAAATGTTTTTAAAAGCTTACAATTTATGAAAAATGTCCTAAAAATCTTTAGAACAATAATGTAAAATTATTTTACATTTAAAATTACCAGGCTTTCTTATTGGTAGGCAAACCCATTTGAAATGTTAAAACTCGCTATAATAAGCAGAATTTAAAAAAAAAAATGTCCAAAAGAAAAGTAGGTGGTGCTGCAAGCGTGGGTCAATTCTGAAATATATATATATATATATATATTATGTCCTAAAATTTTGCAAAAAATATCCTAAAATTGTGCAAAAAAAATTTCCTAAAATGTTGCAAAAAATGTCCTAAATTCCTGAAAAAAATGGTCAACTTTCAGAGTGGGAGTCCTGCCTAAGTTGAATGAAATTTCTTGTGGGCATTGAAATTAGAAATTCATAACATTATAATTGCAGGCGATAACCCTCTCAAATTGTGCAATCGCTGCGGAACGGACCACGACACGAAGTGCTTGGATTCTGACACCTTTGCCGGCTTTGGGGGTGCGTTCCGCTGTATGTTGGGCAACAGGGGAGACGTAGCTTTTGTGAAGCATACGACGCCGCAGCTCATGGCCAGGAATCCGGGCCTGCGCATTGACCTCAACAACTTCGAGTTAATTTGTCCGAATGGCTATCGCCGTGCCCCCTTGAGCGCCTATGCCACCTGCAACTGGGGGAAGGTACCATCCCATGCCGTGGTCACGTCGTCCGAGATGCCCCAGGACATGATAGTGCGATTTCAGAATTTTATCAAGGTGAGCAAAGCGGCCATCGCTTTTAAAAAAACACATTTGACTTTTGGGAATTCCTGAGACGAAATCAATTTCTTGTAGGAAGCCGTCCATCTGTTCGGATCGACCGGTCAGTTTCAGCCCTCGCAGCCCAACGCCGGACCACAGTTTGGTCCGAGGCCTCAGCAGCAGACTCCTCCGCCCCGCTCTTCGGGTTTCAATCTCTTCGAGTCGGAAGGCGAGAAATATGGGAACAACTACAATCTCATGTTCCAGGACGATACCACGCGCATCGAGCCCATCAATGAAGGCCGTCAGACGTTTAAGGATTACCTTGGCACGTATTAACTTTCTTCTGAGTCCTGTTGTTAGGACAGTCTCAATAACCCGGAAAAAATCCTTAATATTCCAGGCGAGGAGGTCGAAAACATAATCCTGAAACTAAGGCAATGTCCGATCGAGTCCCTCAAATTCTGCATAGTTTCCGACGTCGAAATGATAAAATGCATTCGCATGAGGGTCAGTTTGGACTTCGTCAACAGTACATAATTCACCGAATAGTCAAGAATTGTTGTGTTAAGGTTTCATTAATTTTTTATTCCAGACGGCAATGAAGGCGCAATTTCTGAAACCGGAGCTGTTGTGTTTTCGCGGGCATAGCCAACGCGACTGCATGTTGTCTCTGGCTACGGGTAGTGCCGACCTTACCATGCTCGATGCCGGTGACGTCTACACGGCTGGAAAGTGAGCATTTCATATTTGCCAAAATTTTGTGTTAGTCGGCATCATTTGTTAACTCCGTATTTTCCGTTAGGGAGTTTGGTTTGGTACCCATTCTTGCAGAGCAGTATAATTTGGACGGGCCTTACTTTTATGCTGTTGCCGTAGCCAAGATAGAGGATCCGGACACGGACTTGCTGTTCGTAAGAGGTAAATATGACGCTGAATTGCGCATTCTTGAAAGACCCCGTGCAAATCGATATCAAAATAGCTGGTAGAGTTTTATTGTGCAAATCGATGACTTAATTCACTAGTAGCGAATGAGCCAATTTTTCAAAAAATGAGATAAGTGAACCATTGTGATCCTGGAAGTGTCCCTAATTCATCTAAAGTTACAGAAATTACTTTAACCAATAATTGTTAAAGTTACGGAAGTGAAGAGTAGCGAATATCCAACAACGTATCATCCCTAAAAGTTGAGAGTAGCGAATGGTACCATTCGTTAGTTTACCTTTTAAAAAATGCTCATGGCATGGATTTTTATACACATTCACATTATTCAAAAGGAAAACTAATGGATGTGCACATTCGCTACTTTACACTTTCTTTATTTTTTGTTTTCCTGCAAACTTAATTAGTCAAACTAGCGAATGTGCATTTTTAAGCCTTTCATTTCTCAAATTACTTAATTAATTTACTAACATAAATATTTAACAAAAATTAACACATTCCCTATAAAATACATATAATTTTTTTTTCATCTTTTCACCAAATTTCAGCCTTTTAACATTGTTTGTTTCCAATTTATACCTTTTTTCCCATAAAAACGCTATTATCTCAAAAGCAACTTTTGGCTCATTCGCTACTAGTGAATTAAGTCGAAATGTGAAGGAGAAAATATTCAGGATCTCATTATCCATCCTTTAGGAAAGTACAGCTGTCACACTTCGATGGGCGGTGGTGCCGGTTGGATCATGCCGGTGAGTTTCCTGTTGAAGAACGACCGCCTTCGCAACTGGGGTTGCGACGGCGCCCATGCCGCCGCCGAGTTCTTCCAGAAGAGTTGCGCCCCTGGCGCCCTCTCCAACGAGTACAACCAAGGATGGAAGCAGGACAGCCTGTGCGACCTATGTCACGGCACCAGCTCCAGCGTGTGCGAACGGGACCACTCGGAGGATTTCTACGGCTACACCGGTGCCTACAGGTGTCTTGTGGAAGGCGGCGGTAACATCGCTTTCGTTAAGCACACCACGGTGTACGAGGTGGCCAACGGCAATAACGCCATGTGGTGGGGCAGAAACCTGTTGTCCGAAGACTACGAGCTCCTGTGCCGCGACGGATCCCGTAAGGCCGTCGAGGAATACATGTCTTGCAACCTGGGCAAGGTGCCGGGCAACGCCATGGTCACACGGGGTGGTAACCAAACGGCCATCGAATATTACATCAATCTGTTTCTCTACGCCCAGCAGTACTACGGCTCCAAGAACGACGAAGAGCAGTTCAAGTTCCAGATGTTCCGCTCGGAATTCCCGTACAGCGACGTCATATTCCAGGACGCCGCTACGCAGCTGGTGGCCGTTCCCGTTGACCAGCAATACTACTTAAAATACCTCGGATACGACTTCGTCCATGCCAAAATAGCCGTCGACTGTACTGCGGGTGCAATTGCGGTCAGGACGTCGATTCTGGCACTGACGATAACCTTGGCGGCACAGTTTCTGGTTAACCAGCTCTAACCGCCGTGACTTTCGAATAGTTTTAAACGTCTTTAACGGACTTTTAAGAGATTCTGATGATTTCAGAAACGCATTCCAGTGTTAGTAAAACGAAAGGTAATGATCTGATCATGTCGTGAAAGGTCATGGTGGTGACACTAAACTCATAGTGTTGTTTTAAATGTTAGTATTTTTCAATTACTAAATACTCCAGTGCTGATTGTGTATGTCAATAGGGCACTATACACCTGGATTGTTTATGGCTAGTAGTGCATTATGGCTTATAGCGGGTCCCGGGTTGGTACTACAAATTGTACTGCAATGGTACCGTACTACAAGTTTTACAAATGCCATAACTTCAAGTGTTGGCTCCCATTTGACATGCACAACACTGTGAATTTTTATATATATCGAGTTCCGTCCAATTGGGTTACGGTACCATTTATTTGTCCAGATGAGATTTTTAGTAATTTTAAACATCCCATGTTTAAAGGGGAAGTCTCACTTCATGACAAGTACTTTTTAGATGCTAGGCATTTAAAGCAAAACTTAGAAATAAAATAATAATTTTGGAATTAAACTTATAATTAATGAGAAAGCATAATTTTCATGTTAAACGTGGCCAGCGCCATATTGCCCGATCTCAGGAATACCTAAATCGTAAAATCTCAGAAGTTTTAGCACCATCTGTTAGCGATCTGGGAGAAAAGGCCTCCATTGGTCTGTTTTAATTTTGACTTCACTTTCCTTCTATTCATTAATTCATAGAATAAAACTAAATCAATGATTTTTTTTTTAAAAAAAAAGTACAATTTTTACAATGTTAAATAATTTCAATATGGCAGAAATTTTCTGAGATTTTTCGTCTCTTTTTTTAATTTAAACATCACTTTGTACAAAGTTAGACTTTCCCTTTAAATGTAAAACTCATTACACATTTTAAGCCACTTTTGGGCCAGTTTTACGCCATTCTGAACCGAACAGGAACGAGTGGCCCATTAGATCCTACAAAATCTTTGCAATAATTGTAGAATACGGTATAAGATAATTAGATTATGGAAATGAATGCACGTCTCAGTATCTGCCTCCAGGAAAAACGAATGTATTATCGGATAGAGCTGACAAGCCTTGATTTTTAAGTTTTTATTCAACTGAGGTCAGTTTTATATGCAATATATCCGTGCCTAGTGCCTTGCATTTTCTCACATTACACTACCGATTGAATCTCATCAGTGTACATTGTAAATAGCATTTTTTTTATTATCAAAAATAGAATTTAGCTATTTTTTTTACTATTATAGCACCCATTTTTTATCTCTCCTTAGAGTGCGTAAATGTGTAGTCAGATGAAGGACGATACATTTTAGGTTTCAAGTTTAGTAGCTAACCAACATTGACATTTTGTGCAAATTTTGAGGTTCATGCACACGTGTTCGTATCTTTTGTAAAACTCAAGCACTTCATTTGTAATAAACAATTTTTTTTACAGTATTACTACCGGTATCCTTGTGTTAAATCGATGAATTAGTTCACAAGTAGTAAATGAGCCATGTTAATTCAATAGCTCATTCGCTACAAGCTTGTGAACTAAGCCATCGAAATATAGCTATTTTGCCATACCTAGTGAAAAAAATTACTGGGTACTGTAGTTGACTACACTCCAGATTTCAGTTCTCGCCTGCAGTTTACTGCAATAAAACTGCAACTGTATTGTTGGATTCTTAACAGTTTTCTAAAAAACACTGCAGTAATGTTGCATTCCATTAAAAAGTTTGTTTTTTAACAAGTTTGCAGGAATACAAATTTACTGCAGTTGTGTTTCATAAAACTGTTAGATTCCAACAGTTTGGCAGCAATTTTACTGCAGTTTGCAGTTCAATGTAATAGTAGGCTACTGCAGTACTGTTTTCACTGGGTAATTGCATCCTTCCTATATTAAATGCAAAATTTAGTGATAAATCATTCACTGAAAGGTGCATGTATTGAAATAAATAAACTTGGGTGGGGGGGAAGTTGCTTCCCACTCTTCCCCCAACTTGACTATGGACTGGTGGGGTGGGGGAATCGGTCACTCAGAAATGGGTGCCTGGGTAGCAAACAATTACAGATCAATGCACAGCCACCCACATTTACATTTATTTAAACCTACTTCCCCTTGTGAAAAAAAAACGGACATGGGGGAGGAAATTAAAAACCTGCAAAAATTGCTGCCGCATTTTATGAACGCTCCCATACCGGTACGCATATTGGACAAGTTGGCTCTCATCTTGGTAATACTAATCTATGAGATAAAGTACTAGACTTGAACTTACCAGTATTTTCTCTTGATATTTACACACGTCCATCGACCAAAGGGTAATAAAGGCACTAGTCAAATATTGTCCAAAGTAATCCATTTCCTTCTACAGGTGATTTTGGCATATCGTCTGTATGACTGTATCCACGTAAATAAACACTGACACAAAGCAAAATAACGACTATCAACACCTTTGACATCTACACGAACATTTCTCAACGTTTAAAGCTAACAACTTTCCCGAAATTAAGTATAAATATCAAAAAACAAACACCGAGAACAAAATACGAACGAAGGAAGACATTTGCAATTGGAACGTCAAACTGCCGCCTTCCGCAAGAGGGCAGCACCTGCTATACCAAAGCATTATGGGTAATTACAGGGTGCCCAAAACATTTCTCTTTATTACAGGGTGACCAAAAAAATTTAACCCGTAATTACAGGGTGACCCATCAAAATTTGCAAAAATACAACAAAAATTTGCGATTTAACATTTTTATTTAAAATTTTACAATATTGGATTGCTAACATCTTTGTTTTTTTAGAAAATCATGGCATTTTCTGGCAGGAAGACTCAAAAATAAATCACATAGACAACAGTGCATTTGGCAACACGATACAACATAAATCCTACAAAATAAATCAATGCTTACCTAATTGCAGCACAAAAAATGTTCCCAAATAAAAAAATACAAACTGAATTAACCCCTCACCATTAAAAAAAGAAAGCAAAAAATTAAGCACTGACATTTCTAAATGCAAATTCTGTGGCAGTGAATAGTATTAAATGCTGAAATCTATAGAAAAACACTATTGCTGGAGTCTGATAATTAGCTGCGATAAGATTTAAAATTAAAACTTTGTAGCTGAAGCGAAGATACCTTGGAAAAAACCTCATTAAATTGGCTTAATTTTCACTTATAATAAAATTAAAGAAAAGGTCCTAGCGTAACATATATTATTTCAGGTACTATGGCCAAAGCCTGTTTTTTGAAAAAAAAATCATATTAAAAATGAGATTAATGGGAAACTCTCACTCTGTAGTTAGTTATTTTTAAATAAAGCTAAAGGGACATTCCCACCTTACATCAAGCATTTTTTGCAAGAAAGAGTGGAAAAAAACAAGAAGAGCGTAGAAATTGAAATTTAATTTATAATTACCATTCAATAGATATTAATTTTGAGGACAAAAATCTCGATGGTTGGTAGTAGCCATGTTGGAAGTCATTCTGTCAGTTTCTCTTGTAATAAATTTGATGGTGTACAAGGTTTTTGTGTAACAGAATGCCCGTAACTATTCCATTGCGATAAAGTGAAGCCAACTTGAACGCCCCCTTTGCACGCAGCGCCATTCTGCCTGGGTGGGGGACTGTTATAAAAATGGCGCCTATCCTATTTTTTGGATTTCTGAATTACGGTATATGAACTGCAATTATTAATAAGACTGCCCTTCTTTCTTATTAATAATCTTAATTTTAAGATTCATTTGTCACAAAGTGGGACTGTCCCTTTAATTTTCATCTCTAAAGTAGTAGAATTATTCAAAGCATTTTCAAAGAGGCAATTCCAATGTTTTCCTGATATATAGCTATTTATGCAATATTTAAAAATACTTTCAGGGTAAAATAAGACCGCGCTTACAGCCTTTTATCATTATAAATTCTAAATAAATTAACATGATATCAATGCAACAAATATATGCATAAAACCACCTGCCTCTCCCTCCCCCCATGCCCCCAATAAATTGTTAAAATGAAAATTTCCAAAAAATAGACCAAATTTTGTGTGGAAAATAATTACCATTGAAAACTGGGCTATTATTTTGCAAAATAAATTTCTGTAAATTCATCTTACCACATTGATAATTTTGATAAAAACTTAAGATTTTGTATTTTACAAAAAAATATATTAATACAAAATTTGTGCAAATGGTGAGAAGGTGCTTTCGGTCAAAATTACAAGCTCGGCAACGGGACGATGGGTCAGGTCTTCTTGGATAAAGCTCAAAAGAATCCTAAATTGCCAGACCTTATTTTTGGCCAGTAGTAAGTAGCTGCTTCGGTAGAATGGGGCTTCTCGAAGCCTCACCGCCTTTGGACAATGGCCACCTGGTGGCCAATTCAATTCATGAGATTATTAAGGTCTAGTTATCGTACAATTCCAGATATGTATTTGATAACTATTGTAATAGAAATTGCAAAGGGCTGCATTATTGTCGAACGTCATCTCCGGAACTTTGAAATCAGGATTGATGGAAACCTACAGAAATTAATACAAAATTCACAATTTTAATATCTTTTGTTCTTATTATTTAAGAATATAAAAAATTAAGAGAAAATTAGTGAGGTTTATTTGGAGACTAGCGGCCGGAAAGGCTTCATACTGATTTTGAACTAGTGCAGCACCGGGGATTGCATAAACATATTCCACAGAACGAAATAAAATTTTTTCCTAACTTTCTGAATAAAAACATAAGCTTCCCTGACCAATATAGAAGTTTTCCCTAACTTTCCCCAATCAAAATAAAAGTTTCCATGATCTAAACAAAAAGTTCCCCCTAATTTTTAGAATCAAAATAAAATTTTCCCAAACTTTCCCAATCAAAATAAAAGCTCCCCTGACCAAAATTAAAATTTCCTTTAACTTTCCCATAAAATAAAAGCTTCTCTGACCATATTAAAATTTTCCCAAACTTTCCCAATCAAAATAAAAGCTTCTCTGACCAAAATAAAAATTTTCCCTAACTTTTAAAAGCAAAATAAAAGCTTTCCATGATCTAAACAAAAAGTTTCCCCTAACTTTCCCAATCAAAAATAAAACTCCCCTGACCAAAATTAAAATTTCCCCTAACTTTCCCATAAAATAAAAGCTTCTCTGACCAAAATAAAAATGTCCCCTAACTTTCCCATAAAATAAAAGCTTCTCCGACCAAAATAAAAATTTTCCCTAGCTTTCAAATAAAATAAAAACTCCCCTGACCAAAATTAAAATTTTCCCTAACTTTCCCATAAAATAAAAGCTTCTCCGACCAAAATAAAAATTTTCCCTAGCTTTCCCATAAAATAAAAACTCCCCTGACCAAAATTAAAATTTTCCCTAACTTTCCCATAAAATAAAAGCTTCTCTGACCAAAATAAAAATTTCCCCTAACTTTCCCATAAAATAAAAGCTTCTTCGACCAAATTAAAAATTTTCCCTAACTTTTCCAATCAAAATAAATTCCCAGACCAAAATAAAAAACTTTCCTAACTTTCCCAATCAAAATAAAAATGTTCCCTAACTTTTCCAATTAAAATAAAAGCTTCCCTGACCAAAATAAAAAAATTTCCTAACGTTCCCAATCAAAATAGAAATTTTAACTAGCTTTCCCAATCAAAATACGTTTCCCTGACCAAAATAAAAATTTTTCCGAACTTTCCAAATCAAAATGAAAGCTCTCCTGACCGAATTTAAAATTTCCCCTAACTTTCCCATAAAATAAAAGCTTCTCTGACCAAAATAAAAATTCTCCCTAACTTTTCCAATCAAAATAACTTTCCCTGACCAAAATAAAAAAAAATTCTTAGCTGTCCCAATCAAAATAAAAATTGTATCTAGCTTTCCTAATCAAAATAAGTGTCCTCGACCAAAATAAAAATTGTTCCTACCTTTCCAAATCAAAAATAAACGCTCTCCTGACCAAAATAAAAATTTCCCCTAACTTTCCCATATAATAAAAGCTTCTCCTACCAAAATAAAAATTTTCCCTAACTTTCCCAATCAAAATAAGTTTCCCCTGAACATAATTCAAATTTTCAGTCATTTTCCCAATCAAAATAAAAGTTTCCCTGAACAAAATAAAATTTTTCCTTAAGCTTTTCCAGACCAAAATACGTTTTCTTGATCAAAATAAACATTTTTCCTAACTTTTCCAATCGAAATAAAAGTTTCCCTGATCAAAATAAATAATTTCCCTAACTTCCCAATAAAAATAAGTTTAATATGACAAAATTAGGAAACTGTATTCTACTGCCTCAAACTTAACATAACATATAATTGGCTTAGTTAAATCTTCCAAAGTTTTTGGTCATATTGGGAATTTCCCTAACCACACACTCCCGCTAACGAACTAAAAAATTAAAACTGGAATTAAAGCTGGAATTAAAAAAAAAAGATGGATTACAAGAGGAAGAAAACAATATTGAGGAAAAAAACCACCTTAAAATAAACGCAGAACTAATTTCATTATTAAATATAAGTCACGAAAAAATTGTGCCCCTGTTTGGCATTACCTCAATTCGTGATAACCGTTTGCCACGCAGAATTTATTGCGGGGAAAAGCGGAAGGACGTTATAGATTTCGCCCCTGATAACGCTTACCTTCAAGAAATAAACGCCGGGTTTTACGTCGGTTATATCGATCCATTGGCAATCCACGGTGTGCAGGTAGACATCGGTGCATCCAACAGAAATGCCTTGATCCCCGTAATTAGCGCAAACGTATTTGGCTTGAACACCTGGATTACAAACGTTATCTTCCAAGCAGAAACTGGCCTTGTGTCCTTCGGCCACTTTTCGGCCAGTACCATCGATTATATCAAAATTGGCGAAAACTTCCATGCTGTGATAATGCCTAAAATGGATGGGAAAAAAATGCCACGAATTAATAAACTATCAAGAACTGCGTATATGTGTTGTCTACTCGGGGTTCCCGTAATTTTTTTGAAAAATAAAATTCCCTGATTTTGCAGGGTTTTTTTCCTGACCAAACGAGAAATCACAATTTTTATGTAAAACATGGGCAGCGCCATATTGCCTGAGCTCAGGAATACCTGAATCACGAAATCTCAGAAACTTGAAGCCACATTCAATAATTTTGGCTTCAATTTCTTTCAATGTCATAATTTTTGGAAAAAATAAAATAAAAATAATAAATATATTAGAAAAATATTGAAAATATTAAAAAAATGTTAAAAATATTAGAAAATGTTAAAATATTAGAAAAACGGACCTGCAAAAAATTTTAGAAAAGTATTAAAAAATATTGAAAATATCAGAAAAATATTTAAAAATATTAAGGGCCAATTGTACCAACAAGGGTTAACTTTAACCCACTGCAAGTTTTCTCTACTTTCCTGAATTTCCATTGACCCAAAACGATCACATGATCAAATTAACCCAGGGTTAAGACTTAACTGTTGTTGATACAATTGACCCTGCCCTAAGAGAAATATCTAAAAATAATAGAGGAATATCCAAAAATCTGAGAAAAATATCTAAAAATCTGAGAAAAATATCTAAAATATTAGAAAAATATTTTAAAAAATGTTAAAATATTAGAAAACGGGCCTGTAGAAAAACATTAGAAAAATATTAAAAAATGTTGAAAATATCAGAAAAATATTTAAAAATATTAAGAGAAATATCTAAAAGTAATAGAGGAATATCTAAAAATCTGAGAAAAATATCTAAAAATATTAGAAAAA
>JAQIXP010003999.1:0-12155 GCA_034700285.1 Proteroiulus fuscus
ATTTGCTGTAGATTTTTTTCTCATCCATCCAATGAAGTATGCCAACTTTCATCAAAATCAAAAAATATGAGGTAAATGGGCTTGTTGATTTGACATGGAATGACTCTTATTTCTATTTTGTTCAAAAACTATTTTACCTCCATGGAGACTTATAACGCATTTGGAGCTTGTGTAGGTAAATTGTTGGCTTATCATGAGTACAAGATCCATTACTTGTGTTAACACCTGGGTTCTATTTCTAAGGTCAGCTACCTTGACCATGGTTTTCGTGGTTCTATGTTCCTTCCAGGCGAATGCTGGGGCAGTTCCACAACCGTCCTCCTCCTTCCCCCCCCTTCCCTTCCTTCTTCCCAAGTAGGGCACAAAGACCCACAGGCTCGTAGCCCGAAATGGGAAATTGCAAAAAATAAATGCATTTTATCCACAATGTCAAAAATATATAGGCCTATAAATGCCTAGAATAAATTTTGCCTGTTGTGCTCGAACTTGTAAGTCAGGCCTGTTGTAAGTAATAAAAGAACCTGTTGCTATAGGCCTACTTAAATTCATCCTCAGATAGGCCTTAATGCGCCATCCGGGAACAAGGCGCAACAAAAATTGGAAAAGAAAAAGGGAAGCGTCACCATGAGTGTCCTGTTAATTCCCATAGAATTTTGTTTTGCTTTGTTGTTCCCAGATGGCGCTTTGAGGTCTATCTGAGAGTGAATTTTAGTAAGCCTGTATAGTTAACTCATAGTTTGCGATATATCTGATAATTGTTTATTTATTATTTAAAAAAAAGTTTGCATTATTCTAATGGAATGAAATTTTTACAGATTAACTAATGCTAAAATGGCAACAAAAGATTCCTCCATGGCGAATAGGCTTCTGCACAAAATTAAAGAATTGGAGAACGTAAAGCAAGATATAATATCCTGTTTGGAGAAAAAGACGGATAATGTAAGTTAAAACACATCTAGAGAGGATCATAAGTATTCTGTTAAGAGCTTGAGCTAATCTTGAAGTAATTGAATTTATGTGAATTGAACTTATTTTAATGTAATTATCACTGTTTCAGGTTATTCAGGGTGCACAGTCCGTACTGGCAACTAGTGCCAGCGACCGACGGCAGTTCCGAAAAGCGTGCACAAAGGCCAATCAGGCGATTGAAGCGTGCATTGTTAAGTTAATGGAAGTGAATGCGGATTTGGGGAAAACTAGTGGTAAGGTTTCTATTGATATTTATAAGTTTTTGGCTAATTGGGATACCTTTTTGGTCTAGTAGCCAGCCAGGTCGGGAAAGAGGTTCCCCCGCTATTGATTTAATGAATGTTTACTGAATTTTGGGGTCGTCATAATTTTGTTCCAACTAATTTCTTGATAAAAACCGAGAAATTATGCAGAAACCCGAGAAAGCACCTTCTGGGAACAAGAAAGCGAACTAAGAATTCAATGGGAAATGGAACAGTCCAAACACGCTTTCCCTGTGACGCTTGCCTTTTTCCATTCAGATCGTGCTTTGCTTCGTTGCTCCTGAATGACGCTTTCTCGGGTTTCTGAGTGTGAATTTGAGTATAATATGTTCAGTGTTCTACAATTGCAAAATTTGTGTAAAGTGTGCATTTTAAGCACGGTAAATGAACGGTAATTAATTGATCCTCGCATATCAAAATACACATGAAGTTCAGTCCAAGCGTTATTTGCACTGATGTTAATTGAAAACCATATGCAACGTCTGTGGCTATTTTTTATTTATTTGAAAATACAATGCAAGAGCTGCCTTTCTATATGATCACCGTGTTTATTTAAACATTTATCGTAATATGGCGTGGGATTTTTTTGTGCCTTATTTGAAAAGTTGTCATCCAACCCATTCTCGCGTTGCATCTTTTTTTGACTTGTTCACAGTGATGATCTTGCCGCTTAGCATCTTTTGTGAGACTGAGCTCATGGGAATTACAAGGGGAAAGGAGGGTGTTTCCATACCTCCCACTTGAATTTTTTTTCTGGAGGGTTCCTTGCGGGTACACATCTTCCATAGTCGTGCGCCCATTATCAAACAACTCGCACCATTTTGCGATCGCTTGGCGCAAAATTGCTTTATCACTATACACTTCAATCAGTAAGATTAAACTTTTTTGCCCACAAGAAAGCGAGTCACAGTGCGGACTTCCAATTTGAAAGCTTCTTTCAAGGGACATGACATCCTTGCACAACTGATAACTGTCAAGTTACTGCCATATCGAGGATGTTAGTGAGACCTTGAAAGGGAAGAGTGAACCAATGTTGCCACCACCATTCATCAAAATAATTCTTTAGAAAAGAAATTTTGGGTGAATGCAACTTTATGACTGCCCCTCGTATGTAAATGAAAAGTATATTCAATTCAACTCAGTACCCTAAAATCAGCATATCATGATTCCAGTTGGTAGGAGGGTTATCCCACTATCAGGAGGGGACTCCCACGTCATTGTTAGCTTGAATTCGTGACAATTTTTTAACTTTTTATGAAAATGTGCTATAGACCGTAAGAATAAGGACCAATAATAAGTATCTGTTCTAGCATATTCTTCTTTCAGAGAATTGGAATGAACATGCCTATCTCTTGCGTTGGAATTTGGCTTAAAAATATTGGCAAGCAAATTAAAATTACATGTGGTATTACCATGCATGTTCTGATAACAAAATTGCCATTGATATTCATTCATCAGCTTAAAATCTTGCCTATCTATAAATAATATATATAGTTCGGGTATAACAATGTATACACGTAGCCTTTATGACTCCATGGATTGGGTATAAATAATCAGCAAAATAAATCCAACATTTGTTGTGTTTAGTTACTTTATTAATATGAAAAAGTGGACCAAATCGTAGCAAATTTTGAAAATAGGAATCGACAAGTGTGTTAAATCTGCTTTAAAATGTCCTGTCCGAGAGCATTTATATTTCACATGGTTGGAGAAATTGTTTATAAATTATTTGAGAAGAGTCGTGGAAATTAAATTTTTTTTTTTATTAGAGAAGGTTGGGGAAGCCCATTTATAGAATTCTATATTTAGCATGCAGTCAGAACCGATTGTGCGATTCCACACACAGATATTTGTCTGAGGAGAAATTGGTGTTAACATAAAGTGCACATTCATATTTGCCGTTTCTGTGGTATATCGTAGCTTGTCAGACAAATTTCAATTTTTCTAATTTGTCTGATCGGGTCTGCCAATCTACTATAAAATTCCAGAAATGGCAAATACGCATGCACACTGAATCTTAAAGCGTCATTTCCGTATTGGACTGATTTCACCTCAGATAAATATCTGTGTGTCGAATTGTGCCTTTAGATTTATAATTCTGTATTAAATTTGCATAATCTTTTTACAGATGATGAAACTGATAACGAGAGTAACGAAGAAATAGATTCTCAAAGTACGGTTTTGAGCGAGCAGTTGTCACTATTAAAACCGGCAACTTTGCCTCCTTCCTCCTTGCAACACAGCAGTGGCGAACATTCTACGCTAAAAGACTTGCACGAGCCCGTAAAACTGGATGCCTCGAGAGCATCATTAAGTCCTCCCACGTTTCCTTTTAGTAATTCACCGATGACTCAAAATGCCAAACCCTCATCCTTAATAACCAGCACACCAGATCCAGTCAAACAGGAGCAGGACAGTAATGCTGCTTACTGCCAAAATGCTCTGGAACTGGTGGCGGAGAAACCGGAAAAGCAGGATTCCCAGGTCTCACGTTTGGAAAAGTGGGCTTCGTGGCAGCCACCCGCTTCCACGACTTCTGAAAGGCAAAGGCCGACTTACACGGAACTAAATGTGGACGCCTGTTTGCTTGACCACAAGTCCGAGTGTGCTTCCGAATCCTCCGAGGCCACAATGGTCGAGAATGGCGTGACCGCGTCAATGGACTGCACAAATTTAATCTTCGTCGGAGCTGGACGCGGCGCTTCGGCCTTCGCCAAGGAGCCTGTGAAGCGGCCTGGACACACTAACGTGCATCTCAAAGACCTGGACTTGAACACGATCATGAATACTCTGTCCAAAATGCAGCTGTCGGTGGACGAGGACACTACGAATAATTCTAAAGGCGAACAGTTTAAAAGGCACGTGCAAAACGTCTACAATTTCTTTGCCCCGAATCCATCGGCAGTCATTGATAAGCTTAGCACTGGAAACCATGAAGCAAGCCAGAAAGCAGAAATGTACACACCTGCAAGTTCTCAACGGGATAAGTATGATCCTTGTCCACCCCCAAGTGCCGAAAACTTTGACTTTGGTCAGAATTCTCTGACTGGCAATACTTCTGGAGGGAAATCCAAATTCCTCGACTTGTGCAATCAAACTCCTCAGGACAAACTAGATCCTAGACAGGACAGTAACTTGCCTACTGTAGATCCATTGTCTGCCCAAGCTCCTTTCAACTGTCCAGAATCTCATGTCCAGCCCAAAACCAAACAAGTGACAAAGACGAAGAAAATGAGAGGAGACTCAAGTTTCGGATACAATTTCGAGCCCTTTGCACAAGGTTTCCACATGCCTTCACTGTCTCAGATTGACCAAAAAGCAAAGGATGTAGAATGTGTGAAAGAAAACAATTGTTCCGAGGGGCAGGATCTGCGGGATGTATGCTCGCATGGCAAGGTGGCGCCTGGCTTCCGACCAATTTCGGTTCCCAGAATAAGTGCCCCGAACATGCCCAATGCCCAAGAAGAACGTATATTTCGTTTGCCTCAACTACAGTTTGATGAAGGAAGTGTGATAAGGGGAGTCGTGGCTCACGTGAACTCGCCTTCATCATTTTATTTCCTACCCAGCAATGAGCACAGCAACATTAGATCTCTATCTGAACAGCTCCAGTAAGTTGATCCAATAATACAATACTGTACTTTACAAAGTGTTTGGGCCCTCCTCACATATTTAAAGATTTTTGTCCCTACACTCATTCTCTCATTCAAACCATTTATTAACTGCTAACCCACCTCTAAGGTACGTAGCATTGCTTATAACCAGGGTGTCTGGCCGTCTGGAAAACCTGGAAATGTCATGGAAATCATTATTGTCTGGAAATGTCAGGGAAATTTAATCTGTGTCTGGAAAATCTAAATAAAATCTAACTAAATGGAAAATTAGGCACTATTGGTGATTTTTTTAGACCATTTTGAGTTTTTTTGAGCAAAAAATTTGCCTGCGGCGCCATTTTCTGTAATTTTTTTTTTACCCTTCAGATTTTCGCCTGCAGGCCACGAAAAATATTTTTGGGTCTTGGAAAAAAATTAAATTTGTTGGTGCGGTCCAGGGTAGTTGCCAAATATTGCAGTTTTAATTGCATACGTCAGTAAAAATAAGTTAAAAATCACTTTCATTTGGTCTGGAAATTTGTGAAAAATTGTCTGGAAAACCTGGAAATGTCATGGAAATTTGTCGCTGGATTTGGCCAGACACCCTGTTATAACGTCCCTCCCCATTTCTACCCCCTAAAAAAATTTGGAACAAAAAATTATTTCAGCCAGGATTTGTTTGTGATCAAGTGAAGCGTTTCTCTTAAATAGGCCCTCCTGATGACAAAAGAAAATCCATTTGGTTAGATTATATTGGGAAATGCAAGTAGTAACTAAATTAGGCACCTGCCTTCCTCTCATTTTGTGTCAAATAATAGTGTATTGATGGACCCTCCACCCCCGTGGGAAGGTTATGTCTGTGCTTATAAATCCTGGTGAAGTTGTGACAGTTAAATTAGGTATACTGTAGGCAAATGCCTAATGGTTATTGGAGATAGTCCTAGGTTAAATTGGGTAGATGAATGGTGTTGCTTAAGGGTTTGGATATATTTGTTAAAGTAAAAAGTAAAATCAGCATTTGGAGCAGTCACGTAATACAATAGGCTACATGTGAAGTTATTAGTAGGCCTACCATATCACTTTGCCATTCATGTCCATTTCTTCATCTTCTACAGTCAGATTAGACACCCGACACGGTTCCAGAGTAGGCCTATAATTACTTTTCATATCAATAGGTTAAAATCAATTTCATATCAAAGATTATACATGTAGTTTCATATTATAGGTTAAAATCAGTTGTTTTATATATATATATATATAGGTTTTTTAAAAAAAGAACTGTGTAGCTATTTCTAGGGTACTTTTTAAGATAATGGCATCAGTTTAGATAAGTTAACTTCACCAAAAAATGAAAAATATATAATTTTTTAAATAGATTTCAAATCCCTTTCCCCTGTCTCAATGCATAATATTATAGTCATCTACATGACAAAAGGGGACAGTTGCGAAGCTATCTTTGGATAGATAAGTGCATTGAATCAATAGATGTACTTCATTACAGTAGTGTTCACTGGTTTTATAATATTCCTATTCAACCAGTATGCATTGTTAACCAATGAACCCCCTTAGTTGTGCTACCTGCATCACTGAATTTATCTATTGCTTATTTGTGTCGCTGTCATTATAATTAATCATAATTTTTGTGAATTTCCAAACTATTTGCAGTGAATTTTACGACAGTGTTCATCGTGATATTTATACTGCCAATCCAAAAGTTGGAATGGTGTGTTGTGCCCTATCCTACAAAGATAATACATGGTACCGGGCGGTCATCGTTCAGGTCCACACGCCTGATAATTATCCAGGTGGATTTTTGCTCGTAATTCCTTGGAATCTGGCATTTTAAAGGAGTTTGGAAGTGAAATGTTAATGATTGACCGCTTTAATAGATAAAACACAATGGCTAACCTTAAGATACGTTGACCAGGGCGTCACCGAAGACCTGCCCAGCTATCGACTCCGCTTCTTGGATGATGCATTCATGTCGAAACCGTGCCTAGTTATTCACTGCTCACTGCATAAAGTACGCATTTCTATCACATTTCCTCCTGAATTTTTAGGATACTAGCAATTTTTAAGCCCATCCTTAAAGGAAAAGTCACCTTGAAACAAGTTATTCTTAATAGAAAGACAATAGTTGTGAAGGGCGTAGTAATTAATATTTTCTGCTTAATTAGCCATAATTCAGATTGGTACCTTTTAAAAAATACAGTTGTGCATACTTTTGTAAATTGAACCATTGAAAGTGTTCGTTTATGGCTTCACATTTTCTCTGTGGAATACTTACTTGTGTTGCATTGTACAGAGGTAGCCACTATTATTTTATTTTTTTTTACAAAGACTGAAAGGGGATATTCTATTTAAACCAAGACTGCCCAAAATTGCATGGCTAGAACTCAAGTTAATCAGTGGATGGCCACGCAGTTATAATCAAACAATGGCTACTTCCTTTAAAATTCATTTTGAGCCAATCCAAGCTCTTGCCAAATATTTCTTTGAGTGTTAAGCCCTATTAGCATTTCAATTTTCTTGCTTTTCGTCATTTTTTTTGTCTTAGTTTAAAAATAATTTGTTTCAAAGAGACTTTAATAACAATATCTAACCACATGTGGCACTCTGGCACTAGATTTCTATATGTTTGTTATATGTTGTTAGAATCCTATCTCCGTCCTATACTTGGCAAATTTTTTACAATTCCCAGATGTTGCCATTTTTTTAAGATTTTGGATTAATTTTTTGCCTTATAATAAGGCAAAATATAACTTAAAAAGTTATAAATAATAACTTATTTTATAAATGATTTGAACCGATTTTAGGCGAAATATCTTCCGAACCAGACTGAGTGGAATGAAACTCAGATCTACATGTTCAAGAATTTGGTGTTTTTCAAAGACATGAAAGCCATAGTACATGGTATGCAGCCTACTGGGCTTTTTGATTTGGAATTAATAGTCAAGGAGAAATCGGAAGGACGAATTGTGGAATACAGGTAATACGTCCAGAATCAAGATTTGTTATTGTTTTCTGTGCTTTTTTTCGTTTATCTTAGGTTGTCTTGTTTAATTTTTATTTGTAGCATCCTGGCTTGCCTCCAACGGGCCGATTGCTGTCCAAAAAGCACCAGTAATGATGATCCGTCACCAAATGTGAGTAATTGCTAATTCTGTTTTTTTTTTTCTTGAGCTCTACTGCAGAAAATGCTCTTTTTCACAAAAATGAATTCTTGTGTAAAAATGAGAATTATGTTGTTTTGCATTTTAAATTCAACTTAATTCAACTCGGCACCCTACAAACAGCATTTGGAATGCCATTTCGTAGGGAAATAATCTTACTATCAAGAGGAAACTCCCTCAGCAGTAGAGAGTTATTGTTAAATTGCATTTCTTACAGTTTATGATTATTATTTAGATAATTCCATTGTCTAATAGAATGCGAGTAAAAGGGCCTATAGTTAGCATCCATTCTATCTTTGATTTCTTTTAGAGGATTGGAGTGAATATACCATGATCCTCTAGTTTTAGAATTAAATTAAGTTTAAAAAAGGTGTACCAGGAACTAAATTAGAATTACAAGGCAAGTGAAATCTCTCGAATAAACTCAAGCTTAAATAAAACCTTTGTAAATAAAATGATTACTAGAGATTAAAACAACAAAGTCATACTAGTGGCCTTCTGGTAATTGCCTTAAAAATCTTTGGACTGTTCCTGGTTGTTCTTATATGATTCCCAAACTACTGCATAGGATACCGAGTGTGGGCACCCTCACCATTTATAGCATATTTCCTTTACTAAAGAAAGTTAATTTCTAAATATTATTTGAATAGATTTCAGATGTTGATTAGCATTACCCACTATCTTAACTATTTAATTATTCTTTAGAAATGCATTAGTAATGCAATTGCCTCTCTTAGAGTCTGAAATAACTAAATGAATCTCATCTAGATTGTAGTTAGGCAAGACGTTGTTTCTTTTGCGAAATATGCACATTACTGATGTTGTGGCAATCCGTTTTACTTGATTGCAGTTGATAGCTTTAGAGGAGAGAGAGAAAATCTCATTCTCTTTTGAGAAAAAGGATGATTCATTGAACAAGAATTTCCAAACTAACGACGCTCCTGCGAAGAAAAGCAAAAGAAACTACAGGCTCCCGAGTGTGTCCGATGGCTCGTCAGAGTGCGACAACAGAAAACTACCAACTGTAACACTTGACAAGCCACCGTTGTGCTGGGAAGATCTTGACAGTCAGGGTAAGGAGCCCTTAGAAACTCCCACCGAACTAAATTGGCTGAGCTTGACTATGGTTTTCCATAGTCCTCCATGCGAATGCCGTGGTAGTCCAACTAAAAGTCGACCACGGCCGCATTCATTCCCTTCTTTATATCTCCTCTTCCTCCCTTTTTTTTTCTCAAGGCCTGCAGGCATTGCACTATGCTATATATGCAGTTGGGCGTTAAAGGTTGCCTTACTTGCATGTCCCGTCGAATTCCACCCCACCACCACCTTCATTTTTCTCGGAAGAAAGTGTTACCTCATACAAACTGTTTCTCGCCTATATTTGTTACAGGAAGTGAATCAAGCGGTGAGAAAACGGAGAACCATGCAGGCAAGGATGTGGATACAAAGGAATTAGAGCTGACAGAATTCTCAACTCCAATGCCCACCATCCGCAACTTCGAGCTGCCAAAGTCGCTTTATGTTTCAAAAGATGTGATACTCGCATCAGTGCTGATGTCCCACATTGTTAGTCCGGGGGAATTTTATGTCCATTCAGTAGCCGAGGAAACTGTGGGCATCGACACGCTGAATGAAAAATTGAAAGAATATGCACAGGCTCAAGCACCTTTGGCACTTGTCGATGAAAAGGCCATTTCCGTTGGATCATTCTGGTGCGCTAGATTTCCAAAAAATGATTATTGGTATCGAGCCAAAGTGCTAGCAGTCAAAGAAATGAGTGATTCCCCGGAAATTGGAACAGCAGCAGATACGGCAAACGTAAGTCCTTTATTTTGTAAAGAATATATATATATATTTTGTTTTGAAAATTGTGCAGAGAAATATTGAAGTTTAGGTGCAAATCCCTATTGGTGATCGCACTGTAATTTCATAAAACCTTTTTTTTTAACCCTGAAATTAGATTCATTCAGTGTATAAAGTAACAATTTTTTTTAAAAAATGTCAAAACGGAGTTACAAAATAACCCCACTTTTCATTTATTAAATAAGCGGGTGAAATTTTGCAACTTCCCTAATACGTAGGCCTAACTGAGATGGCAAGAAAAGGGATCTCGAATGAAAAATACTCAACTGGCATCTAGTTCTGCAAAAAAAACACTTCAGAATTAAGGTTGTGATTGATCAATATCTGCAGAAAAACAATTTCTCCTGCAGATATTGAAACTGAGTTTGTTTGTGTAAAAACCTGCTTCTGCAGAAATCATGATGAAGTAGTTTTCTGCATTAATTTAGTTTGTTGAATTAATTATAAAAATAAAGTTATAGTAGTCTAACTTTGTTGGGAGCGCTTAGTCAAAGCTAAAAATGTGAAACATTAAACACTAAAAGAGTGCATGATTGGGATGCAAAAAAACTGAGAAATAATAAGAAAAGTGTGTTGTGAAGAAAGTTGGGTCCCCCTTTCGCAGTCCTCTTGCCTTTAGCCATGTTTGATTTAGCTACAGGTTTGACACTCTTGCATGCATAGGCAGGCAGATTTGCCTATTTTTTAATGGGAAAATGAAAGGCAGACAAATTTACATGTTTCTTAATAAAGTCAGGCAAAAAAAATTATGTAAACTTGCATTTGGATTTGAAGTTCAAAAATGAGATAAAACTATTTTTTAAATTTATATAGGAATTTAAAAGTTCTTGAAGCTTCTTAGCAGGACTTTTTTTTGCATTTTCTCGTTTCAGGCTACGGGCTTTTTTGGCTCTTTGTGCTATTTTGTTTCAATAACAAGCAAGAATTAAAATATTTATATAAATTGAATGAGAAAGTTCTATACAAATCCAAAAATGTATAAAAAATGAGACAAGCTATTAAGTCTGGATAAAAATATTTACCGGAAGAAGTCAGGGCTGAGAGTTATTATTAAGTGACAACCCTGGAGTTAATAAACTTCCAAAATACTTGATTTACAAAGACTCCTGCAATGGTGGGGGGGGGGACTCCCTTTGCCCCCAAACTTTATAGTAATCCATACATATGGGACTGCCCCTTCTCTCCCCCAGCAAAAATTCCAGTCGCATAACCCAAATTTATATTGTCACTAAAATTTACCACTGAACAGAACTAGCATTTATGTCTTCCTTTCCATCATGTTTGCTCTTAAATGTTTTGTTTGAGAAATGTCCAAAACCGACTCCAGATGGGGAAAGCTTTATACTTACTATTGAAATGTTGTTGATAGCAGATTTGCAATCTCACTGCCTTTACAGAAAGAGGCAAAGAAAAAGCGAAAGAAGTCGAAGGCCAAACCCTCGGTTTTTGGAACGAGATTTAAGGTTCATGCCTTCTATCCAGACTATGGAGAGTCAGCTTGGATTGATAGTACCGACCTGCGCTGTTTGAAGCTAGAATTTTATGAAACGCCTGGTCAGTTCCTTGAATTTCTTTTCCACCCTTGCCTTTTTTGTTTAATACATGCAAGAGATAACATTTGAGAAGCTTGTAATTAAGTTTAATTCATTTAAATGCTGGTTTATTCCATTTTAGCTCTAGCCGTCAGGTGCCGTTTGGCGAACGTTAGCCCAATATGCGACAAAGTTAGCAGCGATATAGAATGGCCTCAGGATGCCACTCAAGCACTGAATGTGTGGTCGTCAGGGGATAAACTATTGGGAATTGAAGTGACTAATGTTGAAGATTGCTACAAGTGAGTTTCCTGCACGAAACTGCTAAGCGAGGAAGGTTGCACCCTCGAAATCTTGTAATTCACCTCATGTGACTTCTTTTAAGGTCCGGAGTGTACGAAGTCATGCTGTGCGATCTAGCAAACAAAATTTATTTCAACAAACTGATTGTTGAGCTTGGACTAGCCAAATCGAAAGATTGTCCCAGTTCCACTCCAGATTCAGCCAAAGGTAATGCAATAGTTAAAGAGGAAGTCACACTTTATGACACGTGCTTTTTAAATGCTTGGCATTAGAGTAAAATATAGGCATAAAATAATAATAGTGTAATTAAACTTACCAATACTGAGAAATATTTTTTTGTGGAAAACACGGGCAGTGCCATGTTGTCTGATCTCGAGAATACCTTAAGGGGGCTGTCCACACTTTTAGAAAATGCATGCTCCTATGGGAATCTCCATGTTAACTACCGGTACACATTAA
>JAQIXP010004000.1:0-12146 GCA_034700285.1 Proteroiulus fuscus
AATCCCAAAGGTTACGGAGACACACGTGCAAAATGGATAGATACACGTGCATCTCTCGCTTTATATATAGTAGATAGTAGATAGGTAGATAGATAGATTGAATGAACAAATGACATATATACTCTGTCCCACCTCAAGTTGAGCCATAACCTTTGACCAATGAGCTTTTTTACCGCCGTTTTGAAACATGTAGTTTGCCACCCATGGCATATACTCCCATCGACTTACGTCCATAAAACGTTTCATTGATTACTATGCACCTGTATATAGGTACCTGAACATTGGTTTGTAATATTACAAAGGTCGAAGTTGCTACAATTAAAGTCTGAAGTGATATAATACCGTAAATGTCTGTAATGTTAATATTACATAGGGGAGGGTCGTTCCAAATGTACCTGTCTGCAAATTAGCTGTATCCCCTTTTAGAAAATGGCGGATGTAGGACACATAATTACCATTATAATGTCAATATAAATGCCACTTTACAGCATGGCCGCTCATGTGTCCGCTGGGTGAAGCGCTTTAGGTACTTGATCATTGGAATAAGTATTTTTGCGCCACCAGTGTATTTGGTAATCCTACACCGCCTACTCACGATTTGCTTAAGGTTCAACTTGAGGTGGGACAGAGTTTAGCAAGTATATGGATAAACTGGAATTTTATTTTGGAAGGCATATATTTATCTTGCATCACTGAACCGTTTTTCAATAAAATTGCAATGCTGGAAAACTAAATGAATATCGCATTGAGATGAAGTGAAGCCAAAAACGAAACAGGTGGCTTTGCATTATAGTCTACCAAAACATAGTTTTACATATTTTGCTCACGATTCTTCACTCTAGGCAATATGGTGCCACACTTGAATTTCAGCAAGTTGAGGATTATTGACTATCTGCAAATCTGTTGCACATTTTCATCTCATCTTGTATATTAACTTTATGTGATTTTTTTCTTTTAAAAAATTTCTTTTAGTGTGAAACATTTTAAAAGTTCAGAGACACATTCTTAATTATTATCAATTTATTTGTATGGTCTATTTTTCGATCTAAATATTGCAGATTTGCAATGGAATGCTAGAAGGGCCAGTTGCACCAACAAGCTGCTTCTCTGTAAATTTGACCTGATTATCAAGGTTGCCAATTTGATTCCATGCATTTTGTATGAATATGTTGGTAAACAAAGAGGAAAGAAAAGGATTTCTCTGGGCAGAATTAGCCTCAAAATTGTCATGGACTGACAGATGCATCCCTACCATTAAATTCTTATTATTGGGATATTCTGTTATTTGATGACAGATCAGGTCATCAAAATTGGTTGCACTAAACAACTTGGTTATTAGTTAACCTATACACAATTGTGGAAATATTAATAATATTCCTTGACCATAGATGATATTTCCTAAATTTCCCTTACAATTTCCATAAACATTCAAATTCCCTGACATTCCTTGTTTGTGGAAACCCCATAGCTTTATACTGTTCTAACTTTTAATTATAATGGGAGTAGAGAGAATATATTCTACAAAATGCTGATGGGGTATCATGACTTTGCGACCCCTTTTTCAGGCAGGAAATATTATTTTCCTTGAATAAATTCCCCATTAGATTAATCTTATAAGAACGTAAATGGGTTGATGGCGCCATAAACAGTGTTGTTTTTCTAACACAGTCCACAAAGGAAATGCTTGAACCTTTTCGATCACATGAAATAAGTATTGGACTATATTATACTATATTTTGGCTGCTTTAAACGCACTGAACAAGACAAAATCGATGATGCCTATATATATGCTGATGGACTTATCAAGTAAGTCAACTAAATGTTAGCGGTATTAACATGTGGCCCTGATTTATGTTGGTATGGATGGGAATTCAAAGCAATGAATGATCCATCATTCCCAATATCAAAACAAATTATATACCAATACTTCAATACTTCACAGCCTAATCAATATAATTTTCTGCTCAACTTTTGTAAAGAACCTTCGTCACTTGAAACTTACTGTTTTCAATCAATCACTTACCGGCATGCCAACGTCTAACCATGAACTATCGTGTGCAAATCTTGGAGTACTTACACTCTTACATCCTTGGGTCAAAATGTAAAATGTGCACTTAATTTTAATCACTCATTCCACTGGGTTTTGGAAATAAACTGAAGAAGCATGTCAAATGCAGTATTAGTTGAGTACCATAATTAGCATAAATGAGGTCCCAGTGGCTTTTGTGCATTTATTGCATTTGGACAATGTGATAGATGCCTACAAGGTCATAATCAAACCATAAGAAGTCTATATTGAAGCAAAGTTGGATTTTAACTGCTGAACAAGCATCATGCATCTCATTTTTTGGAAAAAGAATAATTTTTAGGAGTAATTATACTGTCTAGCATGTTTATGCATGCTTAATAAAAATTGGAGCTATTCAGATGAAATTAGACTAGTTAAAATCATAATAAAAATAATACTAAATAAGAGTAATGTGGTTCAGAAACTTTTAAAATTGCATTTTCACTATTTCATCCAATAAAGCATGCATACTTAGACTATTACAGCATAGGGTCTAAATCACAAGGAGACTAAGAAGTAAAAAAGTAGGCCTACCAATAAATTATTCCTTCCATTCAACAAGGGATGCTATCCGGCATTTTTATTTCCATGCTTAGGCTTTATTGGAAAATTAAGCTTCTGCATTTTCCATTTTATTAGTAATAAATAAAACTTTCAAACTTTTAAGATGTCATAGATGCATGCATCAATACATGAATGGACAGTATATCAGGATCCATTGCAGACTTCTATTTGCTGTAAATGGGAATTTTTGGGCTGACTACAAAGAAGGAAAGGAGGTATATATAGACCACTTTCTTGTGACTCAATTACCACGTCATTGCCCATTTGCTGTCGTTTGTGGTGGCAATTTCGGTGCAATGTGCCACCACATATGGCTATAAATGGGTATAGTTAATCCCTATATATGCCTGTGCATGGGTGGAGCAATAACATCGCGTTGATAATAATTATCAGTGTGAAATTGGTCTATTAGGTCATGCTCTACTACATGTGATGAGTGGATCTGCATGCGTGCATGAATAACAGGCCCTCTTCTTTGCTCCTGCAGGCCCTATATTTATGTATGAAAGTTCATGACACTGCCACCTTCTAAACAACGTAGCGCTGCACTCCAATCGCCAAGACTGACATAGCAGACAATAAAAGAACTCATATTATGCTAAAAACATTTTCTCATAATTTATGCAAAAGCCTATACCTGGGCTATTTCTTGTTACTTTACAAGGTATACTTATGACTAAAGATGGTTTTAATAGTTATCAGCTCTTGTTTTGTTGAGAAGGATACAGTACACACTGCATGATACTATACTCAACTGTAACCTCACACCATTGAAAATGTGCTACCTGGTTACGACAAAGAAAAACAAATATCCTTAGGGAAATGGGACACTCCCAACACGCGTCTCCCGTTGTCTTTTGTATAGATCAAGAACCCATGTTATAATGAAACAGGGAGGGTCATGCTGAGCCTGCTTCTTTTGGGGTCCTGGGCCTCTGACAAAGTTGCATCTCATTTTCCAGGACACTTATTTAGGTGAATCAGCCAATTATGAATTTAAACAGTCAGGAGGCATCAGTGTCACAAAAACTTATAATGTAAAATATAATCTTTCAAATTATAGTCCGTAATGGATTTTCGTCATAGTATATGCCATAATTAGGTATTACGTTTGGCACAAGAAAGACTGACCGTGCTGTAATTATATAAATGTGATACAATAAGGACGATATATATATTGTATGACTGTATGAGAGCAAGAAACTTCAATGACATTCGTGGATAGGCTCACTACATAAAAATATCCATTAACCACATTAAATAAGCTCGCTGGCAAGAAATTATCCATGATAAGGGCAATTTACACTTGTCATCAACTATTGACAATTAAAGGTAATCTGACTAGAATTACTGGGGCAATGCCATTCACTGCACTGGTCAAAACAAATAAAAAGAGATTCAGTAATATGGATGATTGTTCTAGACCCAAATTGTACCTGATGCCACTAACAGTAATCCGTTATTGTAAATCTTAATTGTTTTTTTCCATTTTCAGCTTGCCAATATTTCGTGTGAAATAAAAAAAAATGTTGGTGCCTTTATAACCTTGATGCCATTTTTTATGAATTTTATTTTATTATCTACATGCCAATTATAGGAAACTATCATTAGTCAGGATGTTTAGACCTGAGGTTTGAACCCACACCACGGTAACGGAGGTGCAGCTGATTAGGCTAACAAGCTTGTACCACTAGTATAAATTTCCATGACAATTTTAAATCAAATATACTATGGCCTATACTGGCTAAATATTTTAAAGAATTTTATGACGTTTTATATATCAATATATCAACATTGGTTGAATTACACAATAGAAAGAATACACCAAATTCATTCTATTAACAACATTTCAATATTTTTGTCCTCGCGACGGGTGATTAAAAAAGTCAACATGCATGCTTTGATAATAACTTATTGAAAATTGGTGCATGTTAAGCAAACGGTATCCATGAAAACAATCAAAAATCAACAAAGGTTCGTGTAGTCATCCATATAAACGCTAATGATTGAATGAACAGTATCCATAACGTTGGCATCATTAATAAGCTAAAACTGTTAGCTAATTCTCCATATAAAAACCATTCAGGTATGTATCACAGATTTTTCTATTATTGGGGCCTACTTTAAATATACTGTGCTCGCAATTCATTCACAACAATCCTCATTCAAATTCAAAATATCCTTTAAATATATAGTTTAAAAGTTGTACCACCCAGAATATATAGGAATATTGCTTTACTATATATAACAGCTTAATCCCAAAAGAAAAATAAACCCAATTTGTGTTTAGCTGTCTAAACACAGTCATTGTTGAGTTGTGAATGCCAAAATTTGCATTTGTCAGCTGTGTGCATTCACATTGTCAGTAATGACACTATTACGTGAGACGCCAAAATGCATTAAATTCATAGTGGCTTTTAATCCAAATGATGGAATTCTTGGAGTTTTATTCTTCTTACCTATATTATATAATCTCTTACAAGGTTTAAAATTATAAATGAATTTTTGCAAACTTCACGTGGGTTTAATGAATTTTGAATTTTCTGTATATATATTGTTCAACGGAAATTCCATGTACTATGCAAAGGAACCACTGGCGTAACTAGGATATACCTAAGAATGGGGCGTCAGAAATAGATAATGGGGGTGAGACCCCCAGCAGGGGTAGAAGCCTACATAATTTTATCTTATGGAGGGTTTTGACCCCCAAACCTTCCCCTCTGGTTACGCCTATGAAAGGAACATAGTTGACATGTATAATTATGTCAATAAAATTTGGTGTCTTGTCTTCAGCATAGGCGCCAACTATGGGGAAAGGGGGGGGGGGGGGCGCAAGCCCCGCTCTCAATATTCAGGAAGGAGTATTTGCCCATTCAATAATTTTTTTGCTTTAGTCTATATAGAATTTTGGAAATTGGCGCATTTACTATTTCACCTAGAAGTCAGACAGTCAGATTTTCAGGAAAGTTTAAAATATTTTATGATTTTGAGCTTTTACTTGAGTTGAAAAAACCAAAAGGAATAACACACTAAACTTTTCGATGCAAACCTATAGGTTGCATATTGTGTATCAGTATATAATATCACAAAACCTGATGTATCCAAGTAGAATTCACTGAAAGTGGCATTGGACGGAAAAAATGCTATACATACAGAGGGTCTTAAAATAGATCAGGTAAGAGTTTAAAAGGTGAATACTAACTAAGGTTTTGTGATATACAGTAGGCTACACAATCTCCCCTCGTAAGTTCAATCATTTGAAGTAAAAATCTACTGCATATTAAAAAGTCTTTCTTTTATAAGAAGGATCGAAGGGGGGGGGGAGGGACCGAACAAAATATAAGCACTTTTGGTGATTTTTAGTCCAGTTTTCAGTGTTTTTGAGCAAAAAGTGTTTTACGGCCGTGCGGCGCCATTTTATGTTAATTTTTTGCAATTATGTGCAAAAACCTTAAAATTTTCGCCTGTTAATTTTTTGCAATTATGTGCAAAAACCTTAAAATTTTCGCCTGTGGTGCCATTTTGTGTAATTTTTAAATTATTTAGAATCGGAAAACGTAATTTTCGTGAACATTCAGTAAAGTCACTCATAGTGCTGATTCTGTCGATGTTTCTTCTCCCCCCCCCCCCCAAATAATTTTACAAAGACAGCGCCTATGCTCTTCGGCAATGTTGATCTAAAACAACAGAAAAACGCTGCAAAATATGCACTTTATCTGATTTTCAAGCTGCAGTTTCTCCTTTTTTGTGTTTATTGTTAAAACTGTATATAGTTTTTCTATACAGAGTGGACATATTCACAATTTTTTTTTACACTTGAAGTAATGCATGGTGCACCTGTGTAATTAAATTAATAAAACTCCTTTTCACTGCTCCCAACATTACATAATTCATGAGCATGCAGTCCCAAACTGACAGGGAAGATCAGGCTTATCTTTTCTCAAGTTACTTCCATGCATGGACTCAGTATAAATCACAGTCAGCATAACCAAACATCAGCTGCATTAAGCTGTATACTATGCCTTTCAGCTTGCATGACTTTCACAAAAATTTTGTACTTTTTATTTTATTTCTGCCTTATTTTGAATAACTTTAAATAATTTTATATTACTGATAACTTTTTGCAAAATAAATCAAACTGGTCTAATATACTTTTTGAAATTTCAGTTGTTTTTTTAAAAAAAACCACTGAAATACAAAGCAATTTCATTATCTTCAACACAAAATTAAGAATTGTGCAAACATTCAGTTCCTTGATACTTCTGAGTTATTTTACCAGACTTTTTGTCTGCTATTTGCATGGCAAGAAAGGGAATTTGCCTCTTTTGCATTTTTCAAATCATCATTTTTATAGCTTTAAAATAATATTTAAAAAACTTACAAAAATTGTTAGTTGAATGAAAATCTCAATCAATAACTACATCTTCCTACATCATGCATCCTAAATTGCATTCATACAAGCCAATAAATTTTGCATAAATGTTTAAATTTTTAGATTTTAAAAGGTATTTCATTAAGAATAATCAAGATGAAGTCTGCATTCCTATTTTCGATAATGGGAATCCTTTTAACATGTCTACAAGCAACATCTGGAGGTAATAATGTGACATGCATTATTTATATTACTTTTATACAAAAAAACCACATAAAAAACAACGATAACGTTCCTATAGAATAAGATAAGATTGTTACTGAATCATATCAGAATTTCGGAAAAGCAAACATTGGCTTGAAGCCAACAAAAAAACACTCTTTTATACATTCATAAAATAAAAGTTTAGAATTAGCTTTAGAATGGCTATAGCTATACACTTCAGGTATTAAAGTTTTCCATGTATAGTGTAGTTTGATCATGCACTAATTTAAAATTTCAGCTGTTAATAAGCAAAATCTACCTTAAGTCAAAATATAATAAAAAGTTTTCTATTTTCAATGGTTATACAAGCGGAAAAAGTCGTGTGTTATTACGGCAGCTGGGCAGTGTACAGACCTGGTCAAGGAAAATTTGATGTTGAAAACATTGATCCAACCTTATGCACACATGCCATATACGGTTTTGCTGGTTTGGATGCAACCACAAACCACATCTATGCCATGGATCCATACAATGACTTAGAAGAAAACTGGGGAAAAGGCAAGTCTCGAGCACTGATCTCTATATAAACTGGATAGAGGTATGAGGGAGCAACGATGCTCAAAAAGGTTTTCGTAGTGGTAATATGGCGCCCACGCATGCGCACTACGGGCAATCGTCGGCCCACGTCGGTTAACCGTTATGGCCAACGTCGTTTAACCGTCAAAAATCGTTTTGAGCATGCGCGGGCGCCATATTACTACTACTGAAGACCTTTTTGAGCATGCGCGCGCAGCCGCCATTGTTCAACGTCGTTGCTCCATAGGGTATCATTACCTATCCTCTATCCAGTTTATATAGAGATCAGTGGTCTCGAGATATTTCAGCTCAATGGGTTCCATAAATTGCGTTTGCGTAATATCTCATGCATAAAGAGATTCTTAAATACATGCATAAAATTTTCTTTTAAAGGCTTTAAATAAAACACTGAATTTTCATTTCTTTTTGAAGGAATCCGAATTTTATTATTTTGGCATTGCTAATTTAAATACAACCGTTAAATTACTATAGTGAATATCCTAACTCATAGGACCTAACTATATACTCAAATGCAAACGTAATTTATGAACAATCCCAAAAACACCATTAAAAAAATAATTTAAAATTCCCAGGTGCCTACAAGCGTTTCAATGCCTTAAGATCCAAGAATCCAGAACTAAAGACTTTAATAGCTATTGGTGGATGGAATGAAGGCTCCGAAAAGTATTCCAAGATGGCCGCCAGTGAATCCAGTCGAAAAGATTTTGTAGCTTCATGCGTGGATTTCATACAAAAATACGGATTTAATGGGCTTGGTAATGTTTTTTCCATCTTATAAGTCAAAGACTTTGAAAACAACTTTCTATCCTATTGAGAACATGTAATAGAAAATATCTATCATTACAAATCATCAATAGATGATCCAAAAGGATTATTCAAACACATTGTTAGTTAATTATTTATTCTTCTAAATATCACCAATGCTTGGAAACACAACTATTTCGGGCATTTCTTGAGAAAATATATTTCCTACTGGCATCAAATTTCATAATAATACTTATAAAATAATTTTTAGTATTATCCTATTGCAACTGGTGAGCCCGACCAGTGTCTCAAAAACATGCAACAAAATACATAAATTAACCACTACTAACATTTCAATTGGCATTTCTCAGTATAGGGTCGTGAAGAGATTCGTGTTTATATATAGTATAAAATGCCTACAAGAGATTCCTAACTATATGACTCATGAGTGAACAACTGATGGAAGCCTCAACATTTCCAAAATCTCTTGTAGATAGGCCTACATCATGATAAAACTGGGCACTAACATTTTCTTTTTCACAAGTTTATCGGAAATTTCCTCTTGCATATACATTCAGCACACTCAACAGCTAGACAGCATTTGAACACTGATAAATACAATATATGCTTAATGAGGTGTAATGTGCACTCAAGCAACAAATTTATTTTCACAGTATAATTTCCAATATTATAAGCGCACATCATGTATACACCATATTTTCAAAGTGCCTTTAGTTTAACAATTAACATTAAAAAAATCCAATCTACAAATACCATTGGAAAAGTTAATATATTAACAGTAACACTTATTAGCCCAGATTACATTTAGACTAACAATTACTTAAATGAAAGTACAATATCAGAACTTCCATTAGATATCTGACAGGTAGCAGTAATCTTAATTATGTGCATAAACTTCAGATTAACTAGAAAGAATTTCACCAATCAAGATTATTAAAAACTTATATAAGTAAATTTCCAGTATGTAAGAAAAGATCTCATTGGCTGTTTCATAAATTGATCGATATATTATAATGTATTAAAAAAGTGGAGAAACCTACAGTTTCAAATGAATGCAAGATGGCTGAGAAACCCAGCTGCAGCAGTACTCAGAATATAAGAATTAATAAACAAAAATAATGAAACATCATTTTTTTACTAAACAAGTTCAAATACATTAGCATTAATATATCCCCATAGTCTTCTTCTTTGCTTTCAATTTCCTTGATATGTTTATAGCTAGATTGAATAATGTCAGAGTTAAACCCTCACAATACAGAGATTAATTTAATCAACAGTATAATTATTGCATTTGCATTAAATCTATTTTGCCAAATGCATTTTTGCTAACCAAGATATCAATTATGGCTTAACTTTTAAACCTCTTGTGTGAATATAGCTGTAAGGTCTGTTAATAGGCTAGTATAAATTAAAAGACTACACTATAAACATTTGCTCATCAATGCCTCTCCTAAAAATCAAAACTGTAATCTGCTAATGACCTGTCAAATGCGATCAAGTTTATTTCACAAAAAATTATTTCATTTTTTATCAGATGTAGACTGGGAATACCCTGCTAATAGAGGAGGAACACCAGAAGACAAGCAAAACTACATTCTTCTGCTTAAAGTATACTGACAAAAAATATCTACAATGTTAATTTAACCATTTTCACAAATTGCAATGCACTTCAAATGAACTTTTCATAGGAATTAAGGCAACAATTCGACAATTCTGGGCTTTTGCTTTCAGCAGCAGTATCAGCAGGGAAGGCAACAATTGACACAGCTTACAATGTTTCTGAAATTTTTCAGTAAGTGTAAAGTCTCTCAGTAAATTGAAGATTTGGCATTTTCTGTAATTAACGAAGTAATTACCCAATTTCAGACATGTAGATTTTGTTAATTTAATGGCATACGACTATTATGGTCCATGGGATACCATCACAGGTCACAATGCTCCTCTAAAAGCCTATCTCAATGACACAGGAGATAATGTGTTCATGAATGTGGTATGAATCAGCATATTGTCCCAAAGTTTTATAAATGTATTATTTCCAGTTTAATAATGTGAATTAATTAAACACACTAACATACAAACTTTTTTCCAGTGTCCAAATTATCCATCAAAACTTAAATTTTGTAAAATTCGCTTTCAACAGGAATATTCCGTCAATTACTGGTTAAGTCTAGGAGCTCCAAAAGAGAAGCTGGTTCTTGGAATGGGCAGTTATGGACGCTCTTTCACCCTCAGTGACCACACACAAAATGGGATTCGTCAACCCACTTCGGGACCGGGAACTGCTGGCCCTTACACAAGAGAAGCTGGTAGTTTAGGGTATAACGAGGTAAATCAATGCACAGTTCATATTAACAAATGATCCATCAGTGATTAAACAGGACATTTTGGTGGGCAATTAATATAACAGATTAAATCATTCAGATATGTGAAAACATGAAAACCACTCCATGGACAATAGTTTGGGATGATATTTACCAAGCTCCTTATGCCTATAATGGCGACCAGTGGGTGGGGTATGATAACCCAGAAAGTATAGAAATTAAGGTACACTATATAGTCATTCAATTGTCTATTTTAACAGTTAAATTTCCATCAAGTACTGATTTCATGTTAATTTTATCATTTTTCAGTGTAATTTTGCTAAATCAATTGGCCTTGCTGGTGTCATGGTTTGGTCAGTTGAGACTGATGATTTTCAAGGAACATGTGGAACGAAGTTTCCATTACTGAATACAATGAATAAGGTCATTCGAGGAAAACAAATATCATAAATTTCAAACTTAAGATTTACATTTATTTACTTTTTTTTTTTTTTTAAAGTTCAATGTATTCAATTAAAATTTGCAGCAATCATCGAGCTCAATGTAACTGTATTATAATAAAGATAAACAAAAAACTATAGTGAAAGAAATCAGTTATTAAGTACAGTATGAAGCACGGGACAAAAACTTTACACAAAAGGAAACCCCAAGGTTGAGTGACAAAACCATGCAGGAGTGACAACGTATAAGGACTCTAGATCATATTGCAAAGATTCTATTCAGTCTAACATACTGGGAGTGGCTCACTATTTTCGTTAATTTCAGTTCTTTTCTTAAAAATGGTCAACAAATTAAAGCCACATTAAAAGACTGTCAATATATGTTTAAGTTCCAAACATAATGAACAAATAGCATGCATAAAATGTACCACTGGTCCTTGATTCTTACACAAGGTCAATGTTTCTGAATTCCTGCATGACTGATTTTAAAGCATTTTATTTTGAAAAGTCTATCCTAATGAAATTGTAAAATCCAATAAAACTACATTAGTGCTCTTAAACATATATTTGTAGCTATGTTATTCTACTCCCCCATAACTGCAAGACGTACTATGACAAACTTGGTGTTCAAATGACCATAAGGACTTATGCTTTAACAGTATAAAAAAAAAGTTCTTCAATTCTATTAAGGGGGCTGTCCACATTTGTAACAGCATGGGCCTATGGGGATTTCCATGATAAATTCGTTTTCTTCAAACTGTTCTAACTCAAGAACGGGTAAAAGTTGAACAATGGGGTTTGATTTTTTTTCAAAG
>JAQIXP010004001.1:0-12146 GCA_034700285.1 Proteroiulus fuscus
CCCCCCCCCCCCCCCCCCCCCCCCCGGGCCCCCAGGCCCCCCCCCCTAAATGCGCCTATGGACTTTCCCTTTAATGAAAAAATCACATGGCCAGTGTCATATTTCGTGATTTCAGGAATACTAGAGTATAGTAGTAAAATCTCAGAAATTACTATAGTGAAACCGAGCATAAGAATGGCATAAATATCCCACTACTGGCAATCACCATGCAGCAATGGAATATTTACGCCTTTCTTTTGCCAGGTTTCACTATAGTGCCACTTACACATGCAATAGGATAGGAGAAATGTTCATCACTGTAAATATTAATTTTTGGCTTCACTTTCCTACAATGTAATTATTCCTCATATAAATAATTTCTTTTATTTCAATTAAACATCACTTTGTATAAAGTGGGACTCTCCCTTTAAAAAAAGGCGAATCAATTCAAAGACGATGGAATCTTCTCTAAGAACCTTCGCTTAGTTCTTTTACTATGATTTATTCAGTTAAAAGTTTTAAAACGTTTCAATTTTGCGATTTAAATACAAAATATCAGATGATAATATTAAATACTGAAGTTGATGCAATTTAAGAGGGAAAAATTAACTTTAAAATGTAGGCTACTAACGCATTAAAAAATTCTATCGCTAAGCTTTGAACCAATGATTTTGTCATAAAATTTACACTCTGCATTGATTTAATGATAGAATCAATATTTTCATTTAGTGTTAATTTCGATCAACGTCATATAATAATGCTATGAAATTATCTCAGAAAGTCTATATACCGTTTTCCATATATAGTATACTGTATTAGTTTACTTTAAATAATAGAAAATGAATTCATGGGAAATTCAACCTGAATTTCCCATATTTAGCACAAAAAGGTGATGCTTTACTCGGGGCAATTTCTCTCGCCGTGCATGATGCAATTGTAGCAAATCTAAAACATGCCATTTACGTCAGTTTCCAGCTTACTTCAGGTGGTATTTATAAGTGGAATTCCTCGAAAACCAAATTCAGTTATGCCCTTAAAATGTTTTCATTTTTCCTGTCGCCATTTTTTCCGCATTCGCATCAATAAATTGCCTCGCTATTTCTAAACTATGTTTCACTTAGTTACGTTTTTAAGTCCACTGAGAAAATAGGTTTTCTATTTCAAAAAAGAAAAAAATAAATAAAAAAGGACAAACGAGATGAACTTAAGATTTGCGAAAAAAGACAGGTTCTTATCTGTGGGAAGATGGAAAATTTTCTTCCCAAAGAGATACTTAAGAGAATTCGTATATATCCCGTTGAGATTCCGTCAACATCGTCTTTTTTAAGCCTCTTCACGCCACGGTCAAAAACTGACTTTCTTGGCACGTCAATTGTTTGGAAAATATCAAACCTAACTTTAATAGACAATAAAAACTGAGGACCAAATGCTAGAGAAAATAAGGCCTAGAGGATTGTGAAGGCGAGTTATTGTTACAGTTTGTTACACATATTATGGCTGACCAATGATGTTGAGGGACCATTCAAGATCATGGTCAACCCCCAATGGCTCCAAATATATAAATGACACCATTAATTCGACAAAACGGCCGTTTTGTGATGAAGCATATGGTGTCTAACGATATCCATTCCCACGACAAATAAAACATTATATATTTTTAACACCTCAACCCCATGGAATTATCCCCAAGGGGTTACTTACACCCTATAGCCTTATGTTGTTTTCCACGAAGCTGAACAGATATTTGAATTGCTTCCTTAAACATATAATTCTGTGTCCTACAACAAATCTGGTTAAGTAACGAATACATGAACTGTACTTAACATTAATCCTTAAGATATAACAGTTTAAAACAAACCTTACAGTCCAAGACCAAAAATAAATAATATAAAAAATATTTACGAACGTTGACATTGCATTGGTAGGCAATCACGCACAGTTTTAATGTAATGCAAGTTTGCCTAAATACAGGGCTCAAGCACTCATGAAAATAAATAACTTGCAGACTACTTAGGTATACTTTTTTATAGAAAAAGTTGGCATCATAAATAAATTTAAAGAAAAAATGCTGGAAAGAAAGTACTTTCGTGTTAGGAAATTATTTGTGACAATGGTCATTGTTCGCTCCAATTCGCTGAAGAAATTCGTGCTAAAATGGATGCTTAAATATTAATTGTCATTTAATACGTTCTATTAAAGACAATGGAATAATCTTCCTAAAAAGAGTTCAAAATTGTTAGGAAATTAATTTAAAAATTTAACGTAGACCCTTCTCCTGATAGTGGGATAACCCCCTTACCAAATGACATCATGATATGCTGGTCATACGGTACTGAGTTGAATTGAATTGGAAAAAACAAATAAAAATTACATTTTTTAATTAGGTTACCTAAGCTTTTAAATTGTATGCATGCATAGTAATTCAAAAAATGCACTCTTTTTCCTGTCTAATTACTTGTGATAATGTTAATAAGGATGGTTAAAAAAATTTCTCAGAAAAAAAAATTTAAAAGCCAAAACCTGTAATTTGAAGAATTCCTAAAATCAAGAAGCTCGAAATGCTATTAAAAAAGTTAAATAATTACAGGTTCGGTTAAATTTATTTTAGTCTACTTGTCTAAGTTCCTTGGTAATTTCCAAATATCAAAATTACTTTAAAATAAAGCCAGAAAATTGTTCACAATTTATTTAATTGTTTTAAGCCAGATAGTAAATTATTTCAATAGCATAACGTTCTATTAATAAATATTAATTTTAAATTATTTCCTAATAAAAAGTATAAGTTTCGAATAAGCAATCAATACAGCATTGAATTAGCCAACAAACTGAAGTTTTATCCAATTTTTAACTTTAAATTCAAATTATTTCCTAAAATTCCTATTTTATCATAAAATGCATTTTATTCCCTGCTTTTGAACATAAAAAACGAATATCTTAAATAAGTAACTAATCCAAGCTGAATATACAAAATTGAATTAGCCAACAAAATTAAACTTTTATCCAATTTTCAACTTTTCTTAACTCAATTTCTCGCGGAATAATTCCGGCCATATTTTGCAGCCATTATTATGTGGGTCATCGATGAAGTGTGAATTATTTGAAAATCTCAGAACCATATAACTCTGCAGTAAATTCATAAATAGGGTCTATTTGGTGAAAAATTTGCCAGTTGGTGGCACACTGAAGAAGAATAAAAAAAGTGAATGTGTTCTTCTTCTTCTTGTTGGAGATATTTTTTGTGGGTTTGATGGGCTATATCAAAAATAACTTTTATAGGCCTAGATGTGCCTTCAATCTCACTTTCTCACTCTTTTCTGTCTCCAATGACTGAATGGAGTTTAACTCGCTTTCAGTGTTCTTGCTTCAATGATCACTCTCCTACTTTTGATATAGATATATATATATTGCAATCGTTTTCCACCAAAAGTCCCATCATTGGCAATTTTTTTTTATTTTTATATTTCTTCTAAATTCTGACACACGATATGAGTAGGGTGCTGAGTCCCCAAACGAAAGAAAAAAGGAAAGAAAAAAAAGAGTGGATTTGTTGCAACTTGTGATGGCCAATTTTCTTACGCCGTCAGGTGTAACAACCATCATTTGATGCCCATTCAGTGCATATAGACCTACGCCTTCATAGTTTCTAGGACCTTTTTTTCTTCACTCTAATGGCTGATAATGTTAAAGAAAATCTGATCCATATGAACAGATAAGGGATAAAAAATGAAACAAAAATGAAAAAAATACAGCAGAAATCCACGCAGACAATTACTTTTCACTTAGATTTTTCAACTAAAAATTGAGGCTAAGCTGGTGTTTCTGATACTTGAGCTAAATTGGGGTAGCCGAACCCTAAAAACGTTAAGGAATGCAATACTGTATTAGTTTTACTGTAATATTATTATGTGTGTTTTATGGAGCATAAAAAACTAGTTGATATTGCAGATATGCTAAAACGAAAATAATTCAGATTGAAAATCTAAAGTTTTTTTTCTACTGCATTTGTTCAAGAAAGGATATTTTGCATCTTCTATAACAAGATGACAAAATAACAAAAATCAAAAGTTCAGATTGAATTTTTTTTCAATTAAAAGTGGCAAAGCTTAATAAAAAATATTAACACGTGGTTTAATTTGTTATTAGATTCCTGTGTCAAGTATAACATCAACAAAAACAAACTAGCAGATAACTTTTTCAAAAAATATAATATTTTTCAAGAAAAAAAGAAATAATTTTTAGGGGTAATAACTAACAATAATATTATTCCAGCAGTTTAGGAATGAGTGTGCGCAAAAATGTCCTAATAATCTATCAAACCATGATTTGAAATGGTTTTTTTGTTACTTTCCATCCTTCTTGGAAGATATTTATAATTACTAAACCAGTAGGCCTATTGCCAATGAAAAATCGGTATTCCAATTTCATGAAAATGCATTTTTAAAAGCGTACTTGCATTTGTATAAATGAATGAATTCGTTGCAACTTTTAATATTCTGGAAAAAAGTATTTTTACCAAGCTTTAATTTTCGATAGAAATTACAAACTTGAAAAACCAATAAATTTATTAGTAACTCTTCAGAAATTTTCTTTTTAAAATCCAGCGGTATTTTCGAGTATAGAAAACAAGACTGGCAACTGACATATACTTTGATAAAATTTAAAATTTTACATACAAGTTAGACAGCATGCATGCACAAATATGCTCGCAGATGTTTATCATTATTTTTAATTAAAATATGTTTCTAAAATCTTTCTTTAAACGTCATTTCCCCGTAAATGTTTTTCAATTTTTAACATTTTATCTATAGCTATTCGTTATCCGTTAGCATAAAAATCCTTCAAGATTTATTTAGGATTTACATTTACAATATTACATATTTTCTCGTCCCTAGTTTTCTGAATGCAATTGACATCAATTACTTTTTTCCTATTAGAGTTGTAGATGTATACGGCATACGAAGATAGTAAGCCTCAGGAAATTGCTGCTTCGATTATTTCATTAATGAAAAAAACAAGTATAATCCCAAGAAAAATTAGATCTGGATGCTCGCCTTTACGATGTTACTTACCATAGAACACAATTTGAGTGCTTGGCAAAGGCAGAAAATTGGGAAAAAAGTAATATTATAACACGCATACAGTCCTGCTGCAAGCATGCACATACTTGACTGTATGCTTCGATGACCATTACTATAAAAAAGCTTTCCCTGATTAATTTACAAGCATATATTTCTGTATAGTTCCAAGTTATGCTATCAACAGACTAGGCTTACTCACACACAACCACATTAATTAATTATCCTTGAATAATTATTATGACATCAAAATAAATTAAATTAGTTTAAATTGTAGCTTTAAAAAATCGTAAGGCAAACATGAACTCATGAACAATGCAAATGTCAAGAAAACGTTTTACAGCCTACTTATTTATAATTTCATATTCACAGAAGGACTCAATTAGGAGGGCTGGGGTGGGGGATAACCAGAGTATAACTCCCCCAAATGCAACATTTTACATTATTCTTATGAGTATATGAGCTTGATTATTATGTTCTAGCTTCATCAACCAAGCAAATTATAATTACTAGCGTCCCTCCCCATCCCCCTAAGAAGTAGCATAACCAAGATTCAGAGGAGGAACAAGGGGGAACAGGTCCCTTGTACCCCTCCCCCTTTTGGTACATCACTGCTCCGCAGTGTCTGGATGTACCATATACTGGATTCAACCTGGAGCTATATGGTTTATGTATATATTGCATGTTGCAGAAATAAATTGCGTTTTTATGGGATACGTGAAGCCAATATATGCTATTTGATCGTGGTTTATTCAAAAACAGATTTCTCTTAACCACATAATAATGATTTAATTACAAGTTAATGTGGTAAAAGTATATATGCCCTGTTAGAGCTTTGAACCGACGCAATAACTTTATAAAATACATGACTCAATAACCGATATTGACAAACGATTAATTACGAATTTTTTGTTAACTTAAAAAGTATTTTATAAAGTTTTTGGAAAGTGATGGCTTATACTATTAAATTTCCACATGTGCTTGTTTTGTTGTTATCAGAATCTAGAGTCAATGTTTATTTATCACCAAACGTGTTTTTTAACATTTCCTGTGATACATAGGCCTACAGTGTTCATATCGTGACATTCAGTTTGGTATAATCCACTTTCGTATAATGCCTCTTTGGCATAATTTCTTTTCGTATATTACCATTTCGTATAATTGCTAGTGATAAGTAAAAATGTCCTTTTTCGCATAATCCCATTCGTATAATGGCAAATTTTAATTCTGCAGAAAATTTAATTCTGAAATGTGTGCAGAAAATTCGAGATTTCTGCAAGTAATTTTAAGAGGGGTTGGTTGGAACCCCTAAAACCCCCCTTGGCTGCGCTCCTGGTAAAAAACAGAAGAAAAAACAGTTTTGCACAAATAATTTTATAGGTTTTGTTTCATATCAGTATAGGCCTATGCATATAACTGTTTTTGGACTGGGATATATTACGATAGGTCAGCAGTGGGTCTTGGGGGTGGGAAGAGATATGTGCAGCCCCCAAAGTTCAAATTTCTCGTTTCCCTTAAAATAATGGTTTTATATATGCCTTTAGCTTAATAAAAAAGAACACCTTTAATTTAAATGAAAATATACTCCGATTTTACCTATATTATTTATTTTTGTTAAAAACCATTAGTTTTATAGGTTAAAAACCTTGTTAAAAACAGTAAGAACCAAGCGATTTCTACAAGTTTTAATTTCCCATGCATGGAAAATTAATTTCAGCGTGTTTGATTGCCCCTGAAAAGTAATTACGTGAAACTAGAAGCTCGAGCTAGGTATAGACTACAGTTATCTCATCAATTAATACCTTTTTTAAATCATTCAGTTTGAAGTCCAATACTATATACCTGTGCTTAGGTTAGGTTACGATCGTTACCAGTCCATTTACTTTGTGTAAAGTCAGTTTTATACGAAATAGGAATTATACGAAATGGGAATTTTCTTATCAGTGGACTGTTTGGTATAAATGAACAATGGAAGAAGGAATTTATACCAAATGGGATTATACCAAAGTTGACATAGCCGTTCATATATATAGCCTATATACTGTAACAAACAATGTGCATAGTTAACTGTTTGTCAATTTCTGTTATAGTTTCTTTCTGTGCTGAGTTCCTTTTATCAGATGAATAAATTATAAACCGCCTATACAGATAGAAAGTAAATCCCTTAATTAACATGTCATACAATGGTTACTTAATTATTGATGGTTGTAAATTTAGACATTTAATTGTCACCATTAATTGATCGAATAAGTCCTATTTGCTATTTGTGGCAGCAAGTTCAAAATTGATATTAAACAAGTGTTGGTTCTCAAGACTCTAGAATACAATGAATTCAATATATACCCTTTTAGAAACGAATTGCAATTGTAATAAAAAAACAGTACAATGCAAACCGATTAGTCTGCACATAAGCTGTTATAGCTCAAAGCAAAACATTTGAATGACATCGTGTTAAAGTAATGTTTGATTAATGAGACATACATTAAGTATGCCATTACATTTTTTTTAATTTCAGGATTAACTGTAAAAAATTAAGACTGTAAAAAAAGTTAGTGCCCCTTCAAATTTGAACATTGTGCAAAACAAAATCTGTGTTAATTAGTTTAATTAGCAATTCCATTGATAGAAATATATATATATATATTTATGACATGTACAACTAATCCACCCAAAGTGTGCTTTGGTTTGCTATACATTGAGCTTATTTACAAAATATACCACAATAGTATAGTGGAGGGCTTGATTTCAAGGTCATCTAGCTCAGGAAATTATGATGTCATTGGGTTACAATTTTGTCACAATATTATATAGGCCTACTGGATCAATTTTATTATAAGCAAACAGGCCATCGCAAACCAACACTGTCATGTACCGGTATTAAGTTTTTTTAAAAAATAACTTGCTAAACAAAAAACGCATAAAAATACTAACAAAAATATTTTTTTTTTATATTTATGTCCTAGTCAAGAATATTATATGCTGGCATATATGGCCCAAACTGATATCAGTATAATTTCATCTATAAAATAAATATAAAACCAAAATATGAAGTTTTAACTGTATAACGTCATCAAATATGTCGGTCTCATCTCTTGTTACAGTCATTTATTAGCATTTATAATTTATTTTACAATCATTTGTCTTTTCTGAAATCATTTATGTAACAGTCATATCAAGCTTTTTATTGCAGTTCTGAAATAACTATAACAAACTGGAAAGTTTAAGCAAGACTTCAAAGCAATTTAATGGCCAGGAAATGAATAAATTATGGCTAAAATGAATCAGACAACATTAGAGTAAGAGTGTATAGGCCTACACTACCCCAACATAAATGTTCTCCAAAGCATTTTACCCAGTTTATTAACTTCCTGTAAGGTCTCAAATGACTTAGTGACTTATAGTACACTTTCTGAATTGTACCCCATACCATATAGCCTACCATATATATTTCCTTACAAATGTACAATACACTACATGTATACTCTAAATAAGACCAACGAAAATGGCTTCCAAAATGAGGGCAGTTGAAGTTTAAAAATATTCCAAAAAGCCTTCCAAAGGTGTGTATTTTAGAGAACCCCTGCATTAGTTGTTGTTATTTATGGTTATGACACGAAAGTCAATATGTTTCCTCTCACCGAAGACTAAATATGATATTTAAAAGAAATGTAAAAAAAAAATCAACAATCGCTGCTGTCATTGCAGGTTGATGGATTTGCTTTTTAAAATAAAAATGCAGACAAATTTGCAGGAAAAAAATGATGAAGTACATGTATGTATAGTTCATAGAGTTGCAAAGTTAAAAATGGAAGCACATGTGCGTGTAACAACTTCCCTTCGTAGAATTATATACATTGCTTTTGCATGCTGACACATTTATTAAGGAGTCATTGCTTTCGTTTTTGGGCAAACAATATAGGTTACGTCCATAGACTCATATTTTGGCACAAACTATATTCTCGGATAATCCGAGTGCAGGGATATATGGAAGGATGATGGGGGGCTCCACCGCTGGGCCACATTACAAAAAGTCTTCCACAGGGGAAAAAAGTACAAACAACATGATCAGAATCAGCAGCAAAAAACCCTTGGAAAACAAAAACTAAACTGCATGCTAAAAAAAGGTTTTTGAAACTGAGGCTTAAGTCTATGCAAACACCATATTTTTTGTGTTGTTGTTTCGATCCGTTGTAGAGTTAAGTGATTCTGGGGGAATTTAACGACGGCGATGATAACACTACAGGCATCTGTTGTGGCCTTTAAAGGTTTTCTGACTGTCTAGCCATTATTTTTTTAAAGTCCAATATACTATACTAAAATTCAAAGGAAAAAGATATAGGCCTAGCCATTAGAATTCCGTGGAAATGCAATATTTCCAACAGTAATATTTTATAGTTTTAAATTATAATGACAAAACAATCAGCATGTGGTCTATTTAATAATAAACAACCGAGTGTTAGTGCATTACAAATGTAATTCTTAAAACGCCACAATGACTACATTATATTTGCCTTAATGGCTTTGCACTGTGTCTGTGTTCCTATACCGTGCTTATATATACTCTTGGAATTTTTATAACAATGGTCACGATGAACTTCAAGTTAATAAACAAAAGAGTTGTCCATGCAAACAAGTAAGTAAGAAATTAGTCATTCTCAGAAGAAAAGATATGACAAATTCAATGAATTTGAAACTTTGTCATAAAAGTATGTTTTACGTTTTAGCAGAAATTGGAAGTCATTTTATGCTTGTTAGAACTGTGAAGCTGGAAAATTTTAAAACAATTTGCATTGGAGAAATTGGCTACATAGGCCTAGTCTCATGTAACTTCTGATATTAAAGCCTTTCGAGGACCTTAAAAACCTTCAAAAATAAGCAATTTCATGAAATTCCTGGTAAGAAAGGAAGAATATGTGGATGACTATAGCTATACGATGGATGCCTTCAAATGCAAAGTTAAGCTTAAGTTAAGCAAAGTTAAGAGGAAAAGTTAAGCTTCAATGCCTTTCTATTCCATGATAAAATCATTTTGAAAACTGAATATTAACTCCCGTGTTTTGGTTCCATAAACCTATAGGTCTACGTCACAAACGTAATTGCTGTATTTGAAACCAAGTCTGACATTCAACAAAATCTTTCGAGGAAAGGCAAATATTACCTTGTATACCCTTAAAAACCTTCCAAAATAAGAAATTATAGAAATTCCCTGTAAAAAAGGAAAAATTGCTGAATGACCAGCCTTCAAATGCATTAAAGAGGAAAAGTTAAGATTCAATGAATTTCCATGGTTTTCATGCATGGAAACTTGAATATTAATTCCATGTTTTGGTTCCATGGAAACACTACAGCTGATTGGCTGTATTTGAAACCGAGTCTGACATTCAACAAAATGAGCAGATGTGTTGGTCTCACCTGGAATTAACACTCCCAAGTCCTCAGTATTACAGAAAACCTTGAAATAAACTTTCAATTTATCATTCAAGTTTATTAACAATGGTAAATTAAATCACTCATTAGCGCTCAACACAGGAAGAGTGAAGACAATAACAACACGTGTATAATTTGTATTGAAAAGCACCATCATTATCGAATCATCAATCCCTTTTCCAACAAATCCCTCTAGTGTACTGCTTGATATAGAAAAAAATGCTGTTTGTCTGCATGCATTTCCCTGTCCTCTTAGCTGTTTAACGAACATCTAAGAAATCCATCCATCTCCGTCAATTTTTACCTTATGCATTTTAATATACATGCATATTCCATTGAAAAGGCCCCTGGACTATGCTTCATGTTTATTTTGTTTCAAATGCAAGTGACTTATACAAAAAAAGCACAAAAATTGGCGGTATGCATAGAAAATCAATGGATGGAAAACTAAACTGGAGGCAACATTCTCCCAGATTTATGGGTTTGCAGAACCGATACGTATGTTCCATTTTCTGTATTTAAATATCGACAGTTTTACTATTTCTCCGTTATGGTTTCAGCACAAAACTTCCCAAGAGGATTTTGTGCATGAAAAAGTATGAAGTTGAAAACAAGGCAGAAATGGATTCCATTCTGGAATTCAGCCATGTTGAACTTATGAAGTCTCTCCCCTGTTTTTTTCCAAGAACAGGAGGGCCTTCAAGTGCGTATATATTTTTGGAAGGGGGTTGTGCAATTGATTTGTGTCACAGTATATACAATATCCGAGTCTATGATCTCAGTATAAAGCATCCTATTTATATGCACTCAACAAAATCTTAAGGAAAAAAAAAAGATGTTTTGTATCATCAGACAGATTCAGGAAGGCATTAATGGCGCTGAGTTGCCACTATGGAGCAAATAAGATAGAGTAAAAAAAAAAACTAGAAGAAGGGGGAAAAAGTATTTTCAGCAAAAATACACTGTCATAGCAACAAAAGCTGGTGTGTGTATATTTCGCATGACATCATTTCATAGGAAATGTGAGTCATGTTCAATTTTCTTTTGGTTTCTCCAATATATATTTGTTTTTTTCTTATTCAAATGAAGTCTTATAAGACATAAGATGTTCCCTGAATCGTGAATTATGCTTGATTACAAAATAAGACTAGTCTAATAAATCCTGAAACAATCAGCTCAAGATAAATAAACGCGCAACTTTATGAAACAGTAAGGTTATGGCAAAAGGTTACTATGATGGCTGAATAAGCAAATGCTCAATATCCGACGGGCACGCAGGAAACGGAAATGCGACAAACAAGAATACCCGGTATTTGAATTTCACAGGCAAATGTGAAAGTACTGAATTCAAGATCAACTGCAAATATGAGATTTATACAATGCCCTGAGTGACCCGGATGAGCAATATACATTGAAGAAAAGCATAATTTAAAATCCCCTTTCCAAAAAAGCGTCTTCCATGATGAAAACTTTCAACTGCATGTAACGTTTATAATGCTAAAATGGAAGCTCGTGTTATTTGCCATAGACTTATAGAGCCATCTAGGATTAATAACTTTCAACTATGATTTGCCCCATACTAAAAATGGTCAGTGGCGGATCCAGGAATTTCTTTTTGGGGGGGGGGCATTTTATTAAGGGTGGGCGCCAATCCCTAAAACGAAG
>JAQIXP010004002.1:0-12144 GCA_034700285.1 Proteroiulus fuscus
AATATGTACCGTTAGTTAACATGGAGATTCCCATAGGAGCATGCATTTTTTAAAAGTGTGGACAGCCCCCTTAAGGGTCATGGAAGTGCATTAAAAGTTCAAGGAGCTCATTCCAAGATAAATATGAAGGGATTTGGATTTGAAAAAAATGTCCTCACCTTTACACTTGTCGATGGCATAGTTGGTAAGTGTTTTCTTTTATTTACTTTTTTATAGGTAAACAGATTTATATTTACTAAAGTGAATCCATTAGCCTGTTTTGGAATGCAAAATGTTATAATCTCCCTCCTTGCAAAGTTGCAAGCCTAAGCTTATAACTTATTTCAACCAATTTCTGGTTAAAGTTAATTCTCTGAAATATTCTAAAATATTCCTTAATATATCTTACTTTTTCCTATAACACGTCCAACTGGGAATTTGAAAAATTCCTGAAAAAGTACATGCAACTTTTCAGCTTAACAGATGGCGCCACCAATATGGTTAATTTTTAAGGACATGAAACTGCTAAAATTAACTGTTTACTAAAATTAATTATATATGCTTAGTCTTCAAGGTGTCAGAGATGTAAATTATAGTAGTACCGGTAGTCCTACTTACTTGCATAGGCTATACTGGTCACTTAATGTAGGTTGAATAATTAATTATGATTATGGTAAGGTTGAATGCATATACCGCTTGTATACCAGGTTATATTGACAATATATAGTGCTGCATTTCTTGAGCATAAATTCGCGAAAGATACTATATCTATCTGTTTGCCAATGTTACATTTACATTTTGATTTATTGTTATTCAATCTCGATTAATCTTCAGCTGTCTAATATCCTATAACCCAGCTTCAATAATTTACAGTGAGTGTTTTGATTGCTATCTAATTCTTTCATATGAAATTGCCTTGTTTGTATTTTACAATATAGTCAGCTTATGAGTAAGTATATACATGCATAATAAGGTTTTACATGTATCATGAGTTTTCAAATTTCTGACGAAAAAGCAATACGAACTTGTAAATATTGACTGAAAAATATGGATTACTATATTATGTTTCCATCCTGTGGATTATCGATCTTAGTTTAGCAAGCAAAACCTTGATATTCATTTTTATTGGAAATATGCTCATGTTTGCACAAGTCAATATTGCCAATTTCTTATGCAAAATGCAGTTCTTACAAAATTGATGAAAACCTGACTTTAGTTTCTTTTTTGCGTATATTTGTACGTGTATAGCATACACACACACATACATATATATATGTTTAAATTTTAAAAATGCCCTTCCTATAAGCAGCTAAATGCAGTACATTAAAATTGACATAGAAGCAATATCCACATCGATTTTAAAATATACTGTATTTGAATAGCGGACTGAATTCTTATAATGTAAAATGTTGAATTACATTGGTGGGGGAGGGGCATAGGCACATTTAGACCTGCTGTTAGGGGGGGGGGGGCGGCCCGGTGGAATTTTACAATGTATTTTGGATCTCAAGGGGGGGGGGCCGGTAGAATTTGACCATGTATTTCAGATCTCAGAAGGGGGCCCGGGCCCCCAGCCCCCCCCCTAAATGCGCCTATGGGGAGGGGGAGGAGCTATATCCCAGTAACAAGGGATGTTTTCAAATTTTTTCCTTGGGGAGAGAGGGAGAACGAACAGGATCATGATGAGAAGTTAAATAGAAGATGGAGGCCACGCTGGGGGAAAGATCAGTGTAGATCACTACAAATGAAATCACTGCTCTAGTGACTTTGTAGTTTTTCTTGCACTGCTGATATCAGCGAAGATCATTAAATATAGTGATAACGGTGATTATTGCAATTTACACTGGTAACAGTACAGTAATCCCAAAAAAAAAAACTAAAAGTAACAAGCGTAATATTAATGATTTCAGATAGGGATCTATGCTGCTCTTTTCATCTGGGTGGTCACTGTAAACTCCCATTTGTCTAATGCTACTTTGATATCAGTAGAATCACTATTGATTTAGCTACATTATCATGTCTAAATTACAATCATTGATCATCACCTGTATAAGCCTGTACATAACTAGAAAGTTTGTAATGATTTGCATGTTCTTTTGATGTTCTGACATGGCGAAATACAGAATAGTACCTAAATAGGGCCCCTGCTTGGCTGGGTGCTTTTTACTATGCATTTGCAACATGGGATATGTTTAATTTAAAATTATTGTACGTCATGGTGAGTTCATAAAAGCAGAGTTATACGGGTTTTTTTGGATGTAAGGCGGGAGTATTTTTATTATTTTTAGCGCCATGACGAACATTTTCTTTATTAGATGGCAAGAGAAATGGTTTTCCACATATTATTGAAGCTTTGTATATACTCGTATATCGCTATATATATATATAGCTTTTATGAATGGACTTATGTATAATGAAAGTTTAAAAATACGCATGTTTCATAATATTATATGGCTTGCCAAATGAAACTGTTTCTGCTGCTCTTGATGTTGGTAAAAGAACATTGATTAGTATAGAAACAACATACGTGTATTTACAACACACACAAAATACCGTACAAAACAAGTTTATCACGTTTACACGCAGATATTTGATTCTCACCAAATTTGTTAATCAATGCTTTATGGACAATTCTTCCTTTAGAATTAGAGGTAGTCAAAACTATGGATTAGAGACAGCTAGGCCATTATTATACGTATACATATTCACTCGTTTGAGGGTATGGTGCCAAGGAATGGTGAATGTCTGGCCCATACCCTAAAACGAGTGAATATATGTCATATACCATGGGATCAACTAGTTTAATCAATTCTACATAAAACATCATTAGTTACATTCAAATTAAATTAAAATGTATTTAAAAACTGTCATTAGTTTGGGTTTTATTTGAAAATTCAAGATTGGTTTTCATACATTTTTTCTTTGATTTTGCTGCTGATAAATTAAAAGTTGCGTCATTTTTACAATTTTTAGAGCTAATTGGGTTCAAAGGTGTTTTTTTCTATTGTTTGTGTATCTGACTTCTCTGAAGGAATTATTAAGAATACCCATACCAGAGAACAATGCAGATAACCTCACCCCATGGTATATTTATGAATGTATAAATGTACTAATTAAAAGATTCACGAATTATTAAAATATGCATCACTGTAGGTCTGACAAGATCCAACTACGAACTCGGATTTTAATTATTCAATTTCCTACAGGTAGAAGGTCATTTTCTAATTAAAATCCGGTTCTTGTTGGATCACTTGTCATACTCACCACTGATGTATATATCGTATAGCCTGGTTTAGTCGGGTTTAAAAAGAATGCAAAATGCCTCGATTTCGTGGCCTGTCCTCACTTCGTTCGGACTACGGCCCCAAAACCTCGGTGTTTTTGCATTCTTTTTAAATCGACTTCCAAGGCTATACGTATACAGAAATGTATTAATTTGCAAGCCAGCTAACCAGCATTGCACATGTGCTTTGTGTGATTGCCTAAAGTTATATGGAAAATTTCTACCTGTTTATTCTCATACAATCAGATGCCAATTTACCTTTTTTTAATAATCACAGTGAAGGCCATCTGCTGATGTTACACGAGTTGCAAATTGACGTATTACTGAAATCATATTCTAGCGAGTGGATAGCTTAATTATCTACTTGAATGACGTTTAATTAATTTCAAATGTTTGTTTCCATTCAAACACTTGACAGGTATATAGGCAGTTTAAAAACAAATCAAAGGATTTCACTAGTATTTGTATTTGTTTGGGTTGGTTTCAATAACAACAAATGTCAATGATTTGATATAAGTTGTAGGCATACGTGCATTTTTCACATACTACATAATAATGTTATAAAAGTTCATAAAGCTAATACGTAGCTTTGCAATAACTGCTAACATGATGAAAGTCAACCAAAATAGCCCAGCATGTGGTATATATTAACCAATCTAACCCTTTTATGGCAGTATTTTGAGTGAGCAGAATGTTGACAGAAAACATAACTTTTGAGTTGGCACAGTACCACAAGAAATGCACACTTCACACATTAGCATTGCCGCTTTTTTTGGGGAAATTTCGCAATTTTTACACTAAAGGGAAAGTCCCACTTTGTAACAAGTGATTTTTAAATTGTATACACTAACTATGAATGGCTGGGGCAATAACAGTTGCAGCAAAGCTTCCATGTTGAAGAAATTACGAGGTTGCAAAATACATGTTAGGTGCCATTTTTCCATAGCTTTCAGCAAGCAGTGCCATTTGGTGGCGCCCTCTAGGACGTGTATCTCAGCGAAGCTGATGCCTTTTATCCAGCAGAAGGCGCAACACAGTATCAGTGAAATGGAGCCAATTTGGGCTTTCTATTTTCTTCCAAATCCAAGTATTTAGGACATTTTATCTAATGATCGGTAAGCTCAAATCCAATTGTGATTTCCATGTCTATCCTAAATTTTCATGCTCTTTTTTCCTAAAATCAACATGTTTAAAAGTGGGACTGTCCAAGGATGATAAAAGGTGAATGTTGAAAAAGATGTAATTAAAATACCTGGAACCTTGTATCATTTTCCCTGAATCGATTTGCAAAATAGTTTACAATCATAATTCCATATAGTTTTTCGCAAATATGATTTCCTTGCTGTTAAGTTAATTTTCGAATTCCGAGTATTTGCAGCATTAATTTGTTTTAATTATAATGCTTCTTAAAATTGCAAAAGCTACTAAGGTTAATTTGACGTAGGGCATTATGCCTATGTTTTCAGATTTCTCTAGAATTTTATGTTGGAAGGGAATGTTTTCTTTCAGAGAAAGATTATTTATTTGACTTTTACCAGCGAGAGGTTAAATAATAGTAAAAGTGGATGCCATTGTACAACGTGCAGCACTTAAAAGGAGTCATTATTCGACCTCCTGGAACTATTATATGGGTCACTTTATTATATAACGTATTCTCGCACATGCGTATTAAATGAACGTTTTATCACGTGGTTTTATGCGCTCGTATACGACCTACTAATTACAACAGTATATAGAGTGGTAAAATATGCACTCCCTCAGAAATAGCATCAACAAGTTACAAAATGATTTTGGGATTTTTGTAGAAAAGTATGCTTTTTTGGAGTTTAACCGAGTAACACCATGCAGTGGACTGACCGATGCACGTTGTATTGGTAACCATTTTGACCAACCTGTCAAGATTTTCAATTAGATTTTTATTATTATGCTATGCGAAAGACAAATTTCTAAAAAGACAGTGCATTCTTATATTAGACTTTCCAATTTTTAATAAATAATAACCTATAGCGAAAGTTTCGATAGCTATAAGGGTCCTCGTGGTGTCACTCGGGGTATTTCATGCCATATTAAATTTCATAAGCGTTTTTATATTATTTTTCTTTTCGAATTCAATATTAATATAGCTTGCATTGTACGTGTAAAGTTGCATGTACATAGGCAATGTTTTTTTTTCTTCCTCTCGTAATAATGGAGCTTTTTTTTGTTTACCTCCAATAATACACAGTATTACATTAATTCGAGCATGTTGGTTCGGTTGAGTACATAAGTACACGAACGCGTTTCAATATATAAAAAGTAGGCCTATTATACCTTGCTTCTAATGTGGGTTCTCATGCTTTTGTGTTAGGAGAGTTTCACCGTGCACAGTCTATAGTTAAGATAAGGTTGAAGGGAGAGAGATAAAAATACATTTTAGTCCACCATTAAATAGCAGACAGAACATGGCCTGTCGTTCGGTGTGCAACTCTCCTCTGGGAATGAGCTCTTGTTTTTGCAAGAAACAAGTGCAAATTTTGCTACTACTATTCTGGTAGAAGACCACACCCACACAGTATATATTGGGGAAAATTGATGCGTTAAATTTCATCTCGACATCCCTCGCATTTCAAAGAGGATCAAACCCGAGCAACGTGTTTGTGTGTTGCGTGAGTTGCTGTTTCTCCCTGTGAGCTTACCTTGTTCATTCTTAATTTGGATGTGCATGGGTCCGTTTACGAAATCAGCAGAGTTCATGTGGATTATTTTTAACGAGAATATATTTCTGAAGATTAACTATATGGTCATACAGTTGACACGGTGTAAAAACTTATTGTAGTTATGGTGGGATTGAGGAATGACACTTTGATAAGGTAAGGCCTAATGGTTGTTTTTTTATTTATATTGGACCGATGAGTTCAACGTTGTTTTCCAAATCATAAATTGACATTTAGGTAAATGTCGAGGAGGATCCTGTGGTCTGTGAAGCAGCCTTTATCGTTGCTGTCGTATTTATCGATAAATGTAATAAATAACTAATACAACACCCAGGCTGGCTATAGAAATAGTATCAGCTTATAGATTTTTACTTAGCTAATCGATGGGACACTGTCACAGGTAAAATTTACATGGGAATTGATTTTTTTTGGCGCTCAGACTATTTATAAACGAATATTATGAATGGGAATTGAAGATAAGCCTTGATTTTACTTTTTAAGGAAAAATAACCCTTAGTCAATATCTGTATGACATATATTACGTAGGCTTATATTTTTACTGTTTCGAATATTGCGTGAAATACTGCTTCGGTTTTGTTAAATATGAGAATTCTACCCCGGTTTTATGTAAATTTATGATTTTGAATCCCCATAAGGAAGATACTGGAAATATCGATTGCATTCATAAGAGGCTTCATTTAACCCAGATTGATGAGTATAATGGTATATCTCGAGATATCCCTATGACAACACAACCATTCAAATTTTATAACTTTTTGCAACAAGTGCTATTCATTTGTTGCTGTTTTCCAACAGATCAAATGATGACGTTGCAACTAAATCCATCTCAGGCATTTTCTTCATATTTGCAGAACACTTGAGTTGGCTTTCTTTTCCTACAATTTTAAGCTAGAGATGTAATATTCAATGCACCATAATAGCTTTATAAAAAGTTGAATACTGAAATTACTGAATTTTTCACCAAAATTTGACCCGCTTAAAGAATAAAATAAAGCAGAATTTTTCAAAAATGGTCAAAATTAAGTTGGAAAGTTTAGGTAAGGCTTCAGGTTGAACCCAGTCTAAAGTTTCCATGGTGTATGCTCTTATGTATGCAAAACTATGTAGTAAATCTAAAATTAAATTAGCTCAAATTTAAAGAATAAAAAGAAGAAAGATTCAGGCACATAGCTAGTCACCAAGTTTAACCCTGGGCTAAATTTTTGAAGCTGTTTACGCTTTTTGGTATGCTAAACTCCAGTAAATTTAAAATTAAATTTAGGAAAATGCCGAAAAATAGGCCATGGCTAATAATAAATATGTAAAAAGGCTATAGGCATTAATTTAAAAAAAAAAGTTATTTGGGTTAGAACTTAAAATAAAAAATATATATTGCTTTATATTTTGGAGTGTACGAAGTAATAGTTGAGTTTAATCCAATTTATCCTTTTAGTTTATTATATCAACCGCGTGTTTGAGTTTGGCATCCTCTCAAGAATGTTATACTTGACATAATGTGTTTGTCATTGATAGCCAAATTTAGCATGAAATGTCTAGATAGCATTTAATTCCATGAAAGTATGTGTAGAGAATTTTAAAATTCTCTTTGCAGAGCTGCTATCAATTATGCTATTATAGAATCAACTCAACGTTGATGTTTTTCCTGCAATTTATATTCAACCCTTTACGAAGTAGTAAGTGAAAACTGCTTTGATGGATGTTCTCTCTTACATGTGTATATGCTGATTTAACATTTTTGAACCTTTGGAGATTTCAACATCAAATGATGTTATGGATTCATGCCGAGAATGCAAATAGCATTTATGGGGCTGGTTGCTTAGTGAGTCGAGTGGTCAATACGTAATTTATCCTAGTTGATCCGATAAAATATTTATAGCCAGAAATGGAAAAGTAAATAGAAATAATAAGCGAGGATAGTGACAGGTTTACTGAAAGAACAGCATTTGGTTGTTATTATTCATCGCTTGGTGGTATCACATATCAGCTGTCATCACGTGTCTAGTTATAACAACATTATTGTTGTTACCATTAGAAAAAAAATTAAAATATATTTGATATATTTTAGCAATATTATTATACTTTGAAATATATTTATTGAAATAATATATATTTTAGAATATATATATATACACACTAAATAATGGCTCGAGTGTATTTTTGGATGGAGTATATTTGGATGTTTCTGTTTAAATTTAAAATCTCAGCAGATTGTGTTTGTTTTGAAACAAGTGTACAATTTTGGAAGCACTTTATTGACATGTTAAATTAATTTTATTGGTAGATTTCTTTTGCAATTGCAATCCAATAATTTTAGTAAATTTTCACGAAACATAACACAAAGCCTACAAATGCAGTTTTGTTGAATCGTCTGATGAATAAATTATAGTTGAAAATGGTTTGAGCATGTACACATAACTGTATAGCCTATATACATGATTTCCATTGACTGGCAACATTTCTGGGGTAGAGCTGAGACCTACATTACTACAATTAAACCCTGGAATTCAAGACATAAAATACATTTGGAAAATTAATTATTTATGCTTGGAGGTCAATGGCTGGCTTTGGAAGAATACAATGTATACGAACAATTCAATATTTCAACTCTACTTGCAAAGTTCATTTTCTTATATATATTTATGATAAAAACTCATTATATATTTATAAAAGAAAATCTTAGTGCATAGCAGATAGCAGTGTTGTATAATGGAAACTGGAAGGAAATTGCAGAGCAGTTGTAAACGTCTTCTGACATTAAACTTGTTTATTTCAATTTAAAACCGGAAGTTTATATATAAATAAGAATATTCAGTTTGCATGGAAATGTTTTCTGTAGCTTAGAAAAGAATAACAGAATATTATGAAAATAAATTATACAATCTTAATAGGAAATAAAAATTAAACCAAAATGAGAATCTACTTTATACTGTAAATTTTTTATAGTTAAATTCTCCTTTTAAAACTGATTTTTATAAAATAATGTTTACCATTTGATTTTTAGGTAAAGTTTAACCTATAAATCAAAATAAACTTTGATTATAACAGGTATACACATTAGGATTTAATAAGTTTTTTTGTTTGACACACATTATATAAATGCAAACCTAAAATTTAAGGAAGCTGAACATTTAATTAAATGCAAAACTTCCCTTTGGTTTTCTATTGTAGACGATATATATTGTATGTACATGTCTATATATATACTGTAGGCTACATATATACATGCAACTTGAAAATTCGATATTAAAAGTCTATAGTCTCATCCCATTATATAAAACAAGTAATAATAATTCTTTTGGGAATATAAGAGTGAAATGAGATGCTGGCATGTGGCATAAGTTAATTGCTTTTGTATGTGCTTTGTGCTAAATTAAAACTTTTTTTATATTTTCATGCAAAGTTTGCCAATTGCTGCCCTGGCAGGACATGTTTTCAGTAATTAAGTTATCATTTTTCCAAATTTTTAAATATTTGATGTTAAAATGTTTTCTTCCTGTATGAAATTTGTTTGAATTATTTTCTATATAAAATTACATTATTCAAGAAAAGCATGTATATATTTTGTTTGTAAATTTTAAAATTATTTTATAGTGCTGATGGATATTATGTAGCGTATTCACGCAGTAATAACAATTCAAGTCACATCATATAACAAACAATTGGATTTTACCCTGTTGTCTATTCTAATACCCTGAAAATGTTGGCAAGGTTATTCATGCATTCGCAATGACTCAATAAATGTAAATTATGCACGGCATCTGTCGTTTCGTGTAGACATTTTGCATAAAAAGTAAGGCTTTCTATGGACGAGTTCCCAGAGCAAAAAAAGTAATTTACTTTTTAGTATTTGATAGTACAGAACCGGTGTCGTGCGTTTTTACACCTTGTTTCATTTAGTTGAAAAGTATGACTGTTTTCTTGCATATATAGTAAATGTGAAATTGCAGGTTCTCCATTTACAATTACATGTTAGTTAATATAGGTGCTATTACCGATATACTTATAAGAGTATGAGGTATATGGACCAATATACTCAGCGTATATCTTCCTTGGGAAATAACCCCTTTCACTTTTTTATGTATAGTAATGATGCTTAATTTTTTTGCAATATAATCAGTGAAACACATTGATAAAACTGATATTTAAAACTATAATAACCAAAGGTCGATCGATATATCTACTCAGTACATGGTTCCTTAATTTGAAGAGAGAATTTTGCCATCCATGCAGTGACGTCATTTTTGGGGAGGTGGCCATTCTGTTTATTAAATGTTTGTGATATGGAACTATGGGTTGCATACCATTTACTGGTTTAAGACCATCAATATTTAGACCATGCAACATTTGGTCACTTTTAGTTGTATAAATGTAATGAAAATGGGCATATGTGGTTCCAGTTAGATGAATGTGTGGTATAAATCAAGCATGATCTAATTTTCATTAATAGTTACATTAGTTTCATTTCGTAAATGGAAATTTTTCTCTTAGGGGAACTTATATAGTGCATTATATATTCAACGAGTTTTAATAAACTAGAAACCCTTGTACATATGAGCAGACACGGAGCACTTTTTTGAAATTTCCCTCATTTTCATATATGTGTGTAGGCCTATGGGAAGGGGTGGTGGTAGGGACGTAATAAGGCAGACCCCATCCCTCCATGTCAAAGAGGTTGCTTCCAAATTCCTGAATGGAAGCTGTCAAGGCATCATACCAATGCATCTGGGTCAGACAAGGTCAATATGTACAGTATTTATTCCTAAAACAATAACCACACAACTTTCTTAATTGACTACCCTTTGCAGTCCCGAAAATGTAAGAACATGTGATCAGTATATGCAGCCTCATCCCACTGATGCATTTAACCAACAATTAATCATTCATTATATTCACAAAAATGTGATTTAGCTTTGGGAGCCAGACTTCCTGGTCACTCTGTATAAGTCCAAAGGCACAAAATCCTAAAAATAACTCCAAGGGAAAGGCAGAGTTTCTATCAATATGAACAAGTACAGTAATCAATTTCCTTGTAAATCCTCATATTTGATGTACCTGTAGGTAAATAAATGCTTCAACATTAAGACATTTTCCAATGTAAACAGCTTGTAAATAATCGAGCGGGAGTATAGCCTAAAATGTTGTTATATAGAGTTTGAATTAAAATTTTTTTAATAAACATGACCGCCATCTCCTTTTGTTTTGTAAAGGGATGTCACGTTATTTCTGGCCCATTCTTCTTTAGTTTTCATGCAAACTACAATGCAAAGCGTGATCTTGAAACTTTCCTAGTCAATTATTTAAATTGGCATGTGTGTTCATTGCTGTTAGTCATAAACATTCACAAATACATCCATAATTCGATCCAGTTTTGGCAAGGATTCTTTTTTTTTGAAGACATGTTCTGTTTATAAGCATTTATTATTTAGTAATAAAGGACCTTTATTTGGAAAAAAAATGCACGTTAGCATATCTAAAACATGTTCATCATTTAAATTTTTGATGACAACATGATTGAATGTTGTATAGAGGAACCTTTTTATAGAAGAATTCTATTTCATGTTTGCAGTTTTTAGTTTATAGAGCTCACATATATGCTCAATATTGACTAGCTGCAATGAAAGATCTCTGCTTTTATTTTTTATGAGAGGCTTGACTGCGCACTAATTGGATATTGAATGTACAAAATATATACTTGCACATGTATGGGCCTATATTAAAATATGACGAGTTTTATACAAATTGACGTCACACATCACAATGGTCGTAATTAATGTGAGCCTTGTCATATAATAAGTGAGGTTTAATGTATTTATGTGCTCGTACACCATATAATCATTGGACCACTATAAGAAATAATGCTACAATTTGTGGACACGAGATTATAAAAAGTAGGCCTATGTACATTCCTCGTATATGCAATTATATTTGTGGTAAATGACATATGCTAGTCTGTCCATGATTTATATCATTTGATGAAATCTTAAAGAGTTGTAAAAAAATTTTAAACTTAATTGCTTCATTTTATATAGAGAATGAAATCAGAATTTATACATTTCTTTTTACCACCTTTTATTTAACTTCACATGAGCGATGTTTGTTTGTTTGTTAGTTTGTAATCTTTCAAATCTTTGAGCCCTTCGTTTGCTAGGTTCCAGATGAGCTACAGAC